>OOFG01002254.1:0-10478 GCA_900323295.1 Molva molva | reverse complement strand
TGTGTGTGGCCGATAGTTCACAAAAGCCATGCTATCAGAGGAGATGATAGGTCCAATGATGGAGACGAAGCTGACGCTGCTGCTGCTGGGCTGCTGTGTGTGCAGTGGGGATCTGCAACAGACACAACCTTTGACCCCTTTTGTTGCTCTGAATCCTCTCAATAATTGTTCTTATGCTTTGGCTGAACTGGTGGTACAGATGAAATACATCCAGAAATATAATCAAGGTTAAACTTGTTATACATGTTATACGTTGCATACAAGTAGTGAATAGCCCACATTTAATGTTCTGGATGTTTGGCAATCATTCATACTTCCACCACTTTAAAACATAGGCCTAGGCTGTGTTACATTTTCAAACCCTAACTCTAGCCAACTACAAAAACTACAATACAGTGAGAATGAATGACACTTTCATGCAATGTAGTCATTGTTTAATAAACATAACATTTTAAGGAAGGAACGTATGAAAAACGACATAGAGAATATATCTGCTTTGTCAGAGTTTACATATATTGGCAAAGCCAAATGCTGATTCACTGTCTCCATCACCTTGTCGTCTTCTGTAATCGAATCACCCCCCCGTGACATTAAAGATGTACGACAACTATAATCTTTCCTATATAGCTCAGGCAAAAGCCCTCGTCTCGGTAAAAGCCAAGTCAAAGGTCACCGAAACTCGAATCAAAGATCTGCAGAGCAAGCAAAAGGGTATCATCTTATTTATCAACGTAATCACGTATTTGCTGTTGGAATGAATCCCTGAGGTCTAGAGGAGGCTCTTTGTGTTCCAGAACAACAAGTGTCGTTTTCTGCCTCTCTGCTGGGGTCAGGAAGTGGAAATCAAGGTCCCCACAACACAGACATCAAACGCATCTTTAAGCATGTTGCCACTAACATTGGAAACGCCTACAATGGCATCACAGGTACAGCTTCAAACATAACTTAACAACTACAGTATAAAACAGATTTTAGTAGTGGCTTATGCCACACACCACTAAGGTGGCTTTACTGGGCTCCTCCGACACCAAGACATAGGTAGATTCTGAATTAACAGGTTTATTGCAGAGTTCGAAGGTTTGTTACATGCAGAGCAGGTGGTGAATACTGACATGTCAACGCTATTCTAAAATAGCGTGTGTGTGGTGATGGCATGCTTAACCTGTTTGCCCCACAAGTGTGCAGCCTCTCCCAGTCCCACAGTTCAATCAGCCTGACATGGGCCAGGTAAGGCTGCTTAAACCAGCCATCAACCACACACACTCCACACATATGTTTTGAAAATATGATATACGGTTGTTATTAATTGTATGGATAGTATTTATTTAAAGACTATAACCCAATGTTAGCGTATGGGGTTTTAGTACCCCATTTTAGCATATGAGGCTGAGCCGGTATGTAGGTCTATCTAAAGATAAAAAATGTAAAAGGTGATAAAAGTAGCATCTTATATTAATCAATGAACTATCTCTACATTGCAGGCGTCTTCACTGCACCTGTGAAGGGGGCCTACCAACTTTGAAATACATATTCTCGGGTTGGCAGGAAAACACGCCACGCAACACTCAACATGTCTTTACAGCTTTTGAACACCAAACATCTGGTGGTACCGCTGGTGCCTCTATGGGAGTCTACCTGGCTCTCGAGAAGGGAGATGTTCTGTCTGTGCGTCTCTGAGAACAGACAAAGATATTTGATCATTTGAACCACCTCAGCACGTTCAGTGGTCACCTGCTCTTCACAATGTGATTGGGCAGATGAATGAATACAAATGCAAACGACTAATATGGGAATGTCAGTGCGATTTAAGAAATTCTGAATAGAAGAATAAAGGGAAGCTCAAGAAGTTACATTAGTTCTATAACATTATAATGGATATGGGCTCAAGTGAGACTTAAACTCAACTTTAAATGTGGAAAGTCTGACAGCTATAGGGTTAATTATTTCAGCAATAAACGTTGTGTTTTGTTTTATTTTTTTTGTTCTATATTTGTATAGTGTCTGCTGACACCTGCACTCTGTAACTTGTATACTTTCTCTATTCACTCCATTAAAAAATATCTGAAGTAGAAAGTTTCTCAAGAATTAAACGCACCCATCCACAAGTCAATCCACCCAGGGAATTTCTCTCCGCCAATCATTTTATTTGTGTCCACATTTTCTCTGTAGTTATTTAAAGACGATGGTATAGCTTTAACTGTAGCTACAGCTCGAGCTACTAAAGGCTGCTAATGGGAAAACTTACATAGTCCAGGTTTAAACTTCCACAAATTCATATATGCCCACCATAGACTGAGTGGAGATCGACTCAAGCAACATTATTTATATATATTATACAATTATGATTAAAATAAGGTGGAACAGACAGACCATACGGGATATGATATTATTGTTCTATATCTAAGGGAAAAAACATAATGAAGCAGAGCACCTGCTCTGATTATGGTTCTACGCTATCCCTTTAAGAACGACCAAATCAAAGCAGGAAGTAAGTCGAGGGGTACGCTCCCTCGTAGTCTACTGCACAATCAAAACATTTAGGTGCGCAATGGGTAAAGCTGCGTTCTCCAGGATGTTTCATTAAACTCGCATCATTTGCAGAGAAGAATATTGTCAAAAAGCGTTGTGCATCATGCTTCAGTTGAAGGACACCGTGGACCCGGAGAGTCCGGGGGCTGCGGTTCTACACCCCGCAGAAACCGAGGAGGGGGTCGAGGTTGCGTTCACGCCACCGGAGGCCGGAGGAAGCTTCGGGTCTTCGGTGGCCTGCTGCTCCCCACTACAGACGCTGACGCCTTTCCACGTACACAACCCCACAATGCAAGCGAAAGTTAAAGATTATTTTGTTTTCAGGGTAAGTTTGAGGTTCCAGATGAGCCCAGTGATAACCGTAACAGTTTTGAAGTCAACCACGGCTCTGATGTTTAATAGACCGAAGCATCAGTCACTTTTGTTACGCACACACCTCTGTTGATTCGCTGCAGTTCTTAGACATGAGTTGTTAATTACAGACCCAGTACAGCTCTGTGCTCCTATGAAACAGGCTCGTCACTAGTTAAGTGGGCTACTTGTTTATCAATACTGGTTAACGAATGATGAGTATTTGTGTTATTACTGCGGATAGCAAGAAGGCCAAATGTTATTACTAACAATAACACTAATCAAAAGTAACTATTGAATTACAATATGTTAAGAATTCATATCAAATGGACAACTACGACTGAAATATAAATAGATAGTAATGAATAGAATAATTAAAAGTGATGTCATGAGGTAAGTGTGTGTGCTGTCTTCACTTTCAGCCAGGTACGATTGAGCAGGCGGTCTGTGACATCAGGACAGTGGCCCTCCCCTCAGAGGATGGAGAAGTCCTCAGCGTGTGGCTGTTGGCTGAGTGAGTCCTCTGACCTCCTGTCTCCATACTGTACTGTATAAGTCCTATCCTGTTTCAATGTATCAATACTATACTGTATCAATGCTATACTCTCAATGTATGAATATTATACTGTCACAATGTATCAATACTAGTGTGAATACTATGCTGTATCAATACTATACTGGCTCAATGTATCAATACTATACTGCCTCAATGTATCGTTACTTTACTGACACAATGTATCAATACTATACTGGCTCAATGTATAGTTACTTTACTGACACAATGTATCAATACAAAACTGGCTCAATGTATCAATACAATATAGGCAAAATGTATCAATAACATACTGGCTCAGTGTATAATAAACTGGCTGGAATGTATCAATACTTGCTATACTATACTGACTCATTGTATCGATACTTGCTATACTATACTGGCTCAATGTATCGATACTTGCTATACTATACTCGTTCAATGTATCAATCCTATCTTGTGTCAATGTGTCAAGTGCACCATTACAGACACAAGGAGAAACATAAGCGATTTAGCCCTATTAAGGTCTGACAGACCACTACAGCACATGTACATTTTAGAACCCAGAGGTAACCCATGTCATACATGTATTTGATTGTTCACCACTAATGTATTTTCATTTTTTGTGTAAAACGTCCAGAGTTGACCACTGGAACAACGAGAAGGAGAGACTGGTCCTCATCACGGATCGGTAGGCAAGACGTCTTCAGCACATCGCCTTTCCAGGATGGTTTATTGATTTTGTGTTATTGGGTGGTAGTGGACATGGTTGTGTCTTCTGTATGTGTCCCCAGGTCCCTCCTGGTGTGCAAGTACGACTTCATCAACCTGCTGTGTCAGCAGGTGGTCAGGATCGCCCTCAACGCCGTGGACACCATGTCCGTGGGAGAGTTTGAGTTCCCGCCCAAATCGCTCAACAAGTAAACCACCATGTTTACTATTTTAGTTGTTTTGTTTTCGTTTACATCTCCATGTATGTCAGCTCAATGGTCGTTGGCATGGCTCATGCTTTGTCATCTGCATGTTAAAGTATTCTTAAGAGGTATTAAGTATTGGATCATCAGGTGTGCTTTAGGGGGGCTAGGGTGATTTAGTAGCAAACAGGTTGCGCAGTTTTCACGAAATCAACCTGCTTTGTTCACTTGGATTTCAAAAGGCCTTCCAGTTACCCGCAAACGATAAAGACATTTCAGATTGAAATGTTCATTTCAATTTCCATAATATAGTTTGCATATTAAACCAACTAACCGTGTGCATCATATTTTCTAAAAGGCAATTTGCTTCTTCAACAAATATTGGAGTGAAACGTCCATACAGGAAGTGATGTAGAACACAAAGTACACAGGAGGAAACATACCTAGCACAGTGCAGTCCCAATCCAGACGAGAGCTGACCCAAACGGCCTGGTTCTGTGGTTCCCCTACAGGAGGGAGGGCTACGGGGTCCGTGTGCAATGGGACCACCGTCCGCGGGCGTCCTTCGCCAACCGCTGGAACCCCTGGTCCACAGACATGCCCTACGTGACCTTCACCGAGCACCCCATGGCTCACGCTGATGAGAAGGTGGCGTCTCTCTGCCAGGTGAGGCTCTTCATGTTTGATTAAAGAAGCCGAGGAAGACGCTGTTCAAATCCTTTTGAAAGTGTACTTTTTCTGAGGTTCTGTTCAAAGAGGAGGCAAGGTAGACTGGTGTTTTCTGTATTAATATTAGAATAAAAATGGTGCGTATTGAGTACAATTCCATTGCCCCAATCCCAAGATGTTTGCTCATAGTCCAACTGAAATGCTTCAACTACTGTGAGCCAAATGATGAGCGAGATGAGATGAGAGAGACGAGATGAGTTTGAATTAACTGGCTAGTCCATGGGTTTGGTAACCGTATGATCATCTTTAATGGTTTACGTAAAACAAAAGAAAATAAATCCCGTTTTTTTTCTCCTCCAGTTGGACAACTTCCGGACCCAGCTGGTCCAGGCCGTGAAGAAGGCCCACAAGGAGCACCCCATTCCCGGGCGCTCCAACGGGGTGCTGATCCTGGAGAAACCCCTGCTCATCGAAACGTATCTGGGCATCATGTCCTTCATCAACAACGAGGCCAAGCTGGGCTACTCCATGACCCGTGGCAAAATCGGCTTCTAGAGGAGAGGTTCCAGATGAGCTAACCCGATTAACACCCCAGTGCAGTCTAATGTACGTATTGTCTGTCAAAAGGACTCCGCCCTTAAAGGGAGGGGGTCACTCTACTTCAGTGTGATTTAATTTGTTTTGGTCGATCGGTCCGTGTGTGCCCTAAATTAACCTCCAATGCTTTCTCACAAGTTGGTGTTGTACTTGGGTTGCCAGGCAAAGTACATGTTGTACAGCATTGCATGGACAGTCCGCTCACATGCGTTATGTAACCCCCCCCCCGGCAGTGCCGCCCCGTAAAGTGACTGTTTGCAGATGCCATATGGGTTCTCAGGGGCTTGCGTGAAGAGTGGATTCAACTTCAATGGAAGTGTGTGTTTTGTGGTGGATATCGATGAATATCATGTGTAGAGTGCGGTTTATCCCTCCCCATTTCACCTTGAGCCTCTCGTCTTCGTTCCGTCGGGCCTGTTGTGTCTGTAAGATCAGAGCGGGGTCTTAGCGGTCCAGGGTTTGCGCTTTATTCAGACCTCAACAAACGGCCAGAGAGGCAAGAGTACAAGGTCAGAATAACGCTGATCTTCCACGGACAGATTCCAGGATGCTGCCTGGTTCCTGGGCTACATCCCTCAGAGCCTGAGAGTGGTTTTCTGAGAATAAGGGCCACTGCAGTTGTATTTCAAAGAAATGGGCCTTATTTGCCTAGTGGCCATCTTGGTTATGAACACTAGCTGGCATTTAGCACCAAGATGGGAACCAAAATGGCCGCTAGGTGAATAAGGCCCATTGTGTCATCCATTACTAATGGCGTTCTCTCAATGGGAATTTGGTCCCAAATGCATGAAAAACAAAATAATAATCTAATACAATCATGGCTTTAAACGGTGTCTTAAAAATGAGCAACTCAATGGGTTGTTCACATACATGTTAGCTGTGCTTGCTAATAGGTTTCTGTAAACATGAGTCCAATTGTCTGTTACTGTAAGTTACTTGATAAGCTCTTGTGACCTCGTCCTGTTGTGGGCGCTTTCTGTTTTCTGCCACCGTGTGCAATTAGTTGTAAGTATGACATCGCGATAAGATGAGGGAGCTATTGCTTATAGCTAATGAGCTAAGGTGGCTATGTTCCTAACCATATGATTGACAATGAGGGGTTATACAAATTAGCGTTGTATATCGTGCTCCTATGTTTTTCAGTCGCCTTAATTGTACTGTTGTATTTATTTTAGGCAGTTCACGCATGAAACAATGCGTCAATAGAAAACGTTCAATGTTTGCAGTTTGAGGTGCACTACATTGCTGAAAGGCAAGTTAATTTATTGTTTGAAGTCTATAACTGCAGGTGGATTTGAATCATTAGATAATTATGAGATCTGAGATTCAGATTGATATCATTCAGAAGAGGAAGTCTCGTGGAGCTGTTCATAGAAATCCTATATTAAAATATGTAAAACTGTATTAATCTATATTAAACTATATTCATATTAAAGGGGAACTGTGTTCATTGCACTTCCTCGGCTTTAGGTAGATAGTTGGATAATGTTGTGCAAATAAATGACCTGTGCATGTGTGTTGCATGATTGTTTCTTTTTGAAAGAAATGGTCTACTTTTGATTCATGTTTTTTGGTTTTAGATGATCTTGTATTCTAATCCTTGAACTTCTAAAGATTTCTAAAAGTATAAGATCCCCATTGCATTTCTCAAGAAGGGTTCTCACACAAGGCAATTTTTTTGGTTTCATGTCAAATCTGGCTCAGGGTGAGCTTTTTGTGTTGAGTAACGCGGGTTTTACAGATCATATTTCACCTTTTATGGGGTCGCTGTATTATGGAAAAATATCAAGAATAATCTCAGTGACATGGATCTAATAAAAATACATATTTGACCTATTTTAGAGTCTTGTCTTCTGTCCACGCTAGGCTGTTCAAACGATTATGTTGCATCTACTTGTATGCATGCTACTACTTGTATGCCTGCTATTTGCAAGCAAAGGGAGGTTCTTTGGCCCAAACTTCCTCCCTTATTTCAAATATGCTGGTTTGCATGTTTGGAAGAGATCAGATAAACCTGATAGGAAATATGGGAGAAAAATAACAGAAAAAAGGGGGACCCTTACGTTTAGCTTTTTTTTACCTTTCTCCAAACGTCCACCCTGTCTTAGCTCGAGTGTGCCAAAGATGGGTTAGGAGTTTAGAAAAGATTGGATAAACCTGACAGGAGATATGGGAGAATCATAACAGAAAATACGATTAAAAAAGAACGCTCAGAGGGGACCCTTACCTTTTCCTTTATTTGACCTATATATATACATCGTTTTCAAACATCGTCGCCCACTCTCCAAACTTCCACCCTGTCTTAGCTCAAATGTACCCAAGCTGGGTTGAAAGTTTGGAAAACATTGGATAAACCTGATAGGAGATATGGGACAAACGGGATGATGAGAATACCAGAGGCCGATACCAGAGGAAGGAACAAGAACTGCTGCGATGAACAATCAGTTAGTTACGTCGGCATGTGGACTACCTTAAAATGACCTGAACTATCCAGAAGCAAGGATCCTTGCCGTTTTTGTGACAGCACCGACACAACCACAGAAGAAAGGTAAGGTAAGCCTCAAGTACAATTAATAGTTATAATTTTAACTGATAGCCTCAGTTTTGTTATTATTTAGGATGCTGATAACGACGATACTTATAATGCGAGTTACAATTCTTGTGTCATTTCATTTACTTCAAGACAAACAAAGGTGGACCAAATCCTAGTGCATTACTTACAGATTCCCCACCTTGCTTCTTCTACAACAAGGGACAGACAACAGACGGGCAGCTCCTCAGGTATCCAGTTCATCTAGCAACAGCATTGACCTTGAATTACTGGATATGTACACCACAAGCTATAAGGAGGACAGGCAGGACCCATTTCTAGAATGTGACGAGGACATCAACAGCTACTCGTCGTGTCAAAGTGATTGGGATTCACAACACTTGGCAGCTCGGATGTCGCGAGTTGACGGACCCCCATGAATCCTGATACTCAAGCATCCTCCGGTATCGGGATTTCAAGAACAATGAGCGCAGAGAAACCGCGTTCAAATCACATGCACTCACATGACAGGGACGACCGAGAATGTCATCATCAGAATGGATGCCATGAACACCATTTCCCAGAATTCAAAACCACTCTACCCATTAAAGAGAAAAGTGAGCAAAGGACAGCACCTAAAGCCAACCCCACCTGCAGCCTGTTGGATGTGGGGCTGTAGCTTCCTGTGGGTGCACCCCTTCATCTAAAACGTTAATTGATGAAGATTCTCTCGGACGTCTCGAAATGAAGGAGACGGTCAAATATCTGGAGAATCTCTTAGGGCTGCAAACCGAGGACTCCAGTAAGTCAACGAGATCCGCCATGGTGGACTCCCAAGTGTGGAGCTTTCTCACCCTTTCGATTCATCACCCATTGTGGTGGTCAAGGTGGAACTAGACCAGTGGGTGTGCAGGTTAAGCGGAGAAGGCTCCGGAAACGTTTCTGTGGGTCCGAGAGCCTACCCGGCATCGCTCCGCCCTCCGGCCCTCCTGAGATTAGGAGGAGCGTCTTGTAAACCCAGACCTCAGGAGGAAATAAAAGGTGATGGCCAAGGATTTGCCGTTTTAGAGCGACGCAGAGAAGGAGGCCCTGGGGAGAGCCGTGTCGAATGAGAAGAGGGCCCATCTCACCAGCTGCTGCCCTGGATATGGACCGACTGCTTCAGGCTATCACTTAAGACTCACTTAGATAATAAAAGCTCCCAGTCTATCCTTTTTTTCCCCCCATTGTTACTGTAGATAGTAGAAATCTGATTAAACACTACATGTAAGATAGTCCCTCGTTTTGTCAACGCACACTTGACACAGACACACACAATCTACTTGTGTCGTTGCCAAAGCATAACGGTTTTAGATGTATGAGGTGTAATAAATAAAAACACATTAAATGCTATTCTGAAGAAGACACTTTTGTTTAAAAATAAGTGACAGCGGGCTGCAGTATTATAACGTTTATTAAAAATAGTTCTATGACAAACAAATATACAAAATATGTCTCATATCTATGAGCTCAGAAATATATTAAATGTCAGAAAAGGTTGTCTTTGCACAGACAAGTGGAAAGTGCTTCATTATTATACATTCATTGAGAACAAAGCAGTATGTGGTCAACACAATCTCCCTTCTATCAAGCTTTCATTTCAACCCCTACATTCTTGACCTTCTGTTTCCACTCTGCTGATATGATGACCTCATCACGTCATGAAGGGGTTGGTTCGTTCTCCTAATGGATGTGAAACTGTGGACTTCTACTGAAGACGGTTTATTTATTTGGTCCAAATATTGGAGTGTTGTGTGTGGTAATGGACGGTCACTTGTCCTCTGGTTCAGTGTCCATGTAGCAGAGACACAGCTGCTCCTTGCCGATGAGGACCAGGGACTCTCCATTGCTGTGCCAGCTCAGAGCATGAACCTGAAAACCCCCTGGTGGAGAGGGAGGGAAAGACAGAGACACACTTTCATAATGACTCCTTTTCAGTTTTAGAAATGCTTTCTTTGATATGTGGTTCAATGAGATTGTCTTGAAATGAATGGCCCATCAGAAATGGCTCTTATTAGGTGTACAAGTCTCCATGACATGAAAGCCCAAAACGGAGCCAACAGGGTCACATGACCCTGATGCCATGGGGCCCCCCCCTCACCTTCGCTGGGGACCTGCACGGAGACGCTGCCCGCAGGGGACCACAGGTACAGCCTGGAGCTCCCGGTGCACAGCGCCAGCCGGGGCCGCAGGGGGTCCCACTGGAAGCAGCGCACGGCCGCCGTCTGCTCCAGCACCGCCTCCAGGCTCATCTTCTGCATGTCCCACACCCACACCACGCTGGCCATGTTGTCTAGGGCGCAGGGACACACAGGCA
>OOFG01002245.1:0-11525 GCA_900323295.1 Molva molva | reverse complement strand
AGACACCACTTGTTATTAGAGTGTGTAAACACTGCCAAGCCGCTGTGAAGCTTGTTTAAAGAAGACGAGAAAAAATCACCATTGGACATAAAGAGGCAGCCTGCGGACACATGCATTATCCCCTTCGTACATTAACTGCTCTCCTAAATGTGTGGCTTAAGGGGCAACTAACCACCCCCTCAATCTCACTCTGTATCCCTGTGTAATCTCCTCTAGACAATGACAGACTAAGGGAGAGGGAGAGAGAGAGAGAGAGAGAGAGAGAGAGAGAGAGAGAGAGAGAGAGATGTGTATTACCATGCTTCCCAACTTAACACAAGCTAGCCATAGGCAATATATAATATTCTGAGGTATTTATCAAAGTGCTTTTCATCAGTAAAAAATAAATTAAACACTAGCAATACTAAAGCGATATATACAGTGGCAACATAAGCACACTACTTCTGCTGATGACAAAATGCTAGCGTTCATTTCATGTATTTATCTCTAACGATTTCCATGCGCCCCCTGTTGTCTTCTAGGGTCGCTGCTTAAGAGAAAACTGCAAGTATCTCCATCCACCATCGCACTTAAAAACACAGCTGGAGATCAACGGCCGCAACAACCTGATCCAGCAGAAGACTGCGGCGGCCATGTTGGCCCAGCAGATGCAGTTCATGATCCCTGGAACCAGCATGCAGGCCATGGTAAGTGCTGCGTGGCCAGGAGCAGGTTCCCACCTGCCACACCATAGACCAACAACAAGGCGGAGGAAGTAAAAGCCCTGCCATGCAGGCGATCTCAGCCAATGCAGCTTTGGGCGGGATGACTCATATTGCTGGGGAGGACTTTTACCTTCTGAACCTGGTAGTTCCACCTTTGACAAAAAACATTAATCCCTTTTTTATGTTTTTATTCAACCTTTACTTATTCAGGTAAGTGCCGTTGAGGTTGTGCACCTCTTTTAACAAGAGAGCCTTTATTGGAACCAGATAACACAAGTAAACTTGAGCGCCACTAATACTCCGCCCTACCACCCTTCACAGCCCACGTTTTCGATGGCCCAGGGGCTCGGTCCCAGCTCCGGCCTGAGCTACAGCCCTTATCTGACGCCCATGAGCCACGGGATGGGCCTGATGTCCACCGAGATGCTCCCCAGCAACCAGATGCTGGTCTCGGGAAGCCCAACGGTCACGGTCCAGAACTCCAACGCCTCGTCCTCCCCCTCACAGAAGCAGCGCTCGGACAAGTTAGAGGTACCGTCCAGCCTGGAGGATGACCAGAGTTATCCAGATTCTGCAGCCGCTTTTGAATTTCGATTGTATTTAGATGAAGAAACGAATCTGTTGATACGGTGCGCTCACAACCGTCACATCCTGTTCACGCGTAGGGGCCGTTTACGAGAGACCCATGTTTGATGTGCGCATGCACCTAGAAGTTTCAGATTTGTACCATGTAGAGTGTGTGTGGTTGACGGCTGGTTTAAGCAGCCTCACCTCACCCGAGTCAGGCTGATTAGACTCTGGGGCTGGGTGAGGCTGCCCACCTGTGGTGCGACTGCTAATCAAGGAACACAGTCTAAACCAGGGCTGTTTCCCAAACGACCGAAATGCTGCCTATTCTTACTGCGTTGAAGACAACTCGGAACTCGGAAAAACCGAGTTCTTCTGTAAAAGTCGGAATTACAGGTCAGAAATTCGGGTATCATTTCAGAGCTCCGACTTGTCCAACTTGACGTCAGTAACAACATCCAACATGACAGGCTTCATCGTTAAAGGGAAAGACATTGTTATAAAAGTGTTAGTGATCATTTGATGTGTAATTATGCAATATGTATCGTTTACATTTCGCTCTGAATATAGCAATATGGGGAATCATGAACAGCTATTTTACAGATTAAATTAGCTAGCCAGTGTTTGTCTCCTATGTTCTTCATATGTCTCAAAAAGAAGCATAAATGGATATAACATGGATGCCGAACTTCATTCGGCATCCATGTTTTTTCCCTCTGAGTTAAATTACAGCGTGAACACAAAGATGTCAGAAGTCGGAATCTCCGAGTTGAATCTTCCGAGTTGCGTGTTGTCTTGCAGGCGGTATCAGGCAGCATTCAGAGGCAGGGAGGCATCCAGTCATATTTACAAAACAATCTGCCTGCTGTGGTATCTCCGACCAGGCAGGTTTTGAAGGCAGCATAGACGTCTCCCTCGTTGGTCAAGATATCCCACAATCCTCTGCGCCCGCTCCATTGCTCCGACAAGATGAAAAACAATGGCGAGTACAGCCCAGAGTTAGTGTACAAATATAAGTTATATCGACTTTTTCTTACCTCAGTACAGTTTAGTCAATGCATATTATTTTATTTAGATGTAGGTATAATGCTTATTTAAGAAATTTGTGTCGGTATGTCTGTATTTTGGCGACATCAAAAACACTGCCTCCAAAGTATACTGCCTCGCTAGACAAGCAAGGCAGCACGCAGCTGCCTTCCGTTTGGGGTAACGCTCAGGGCTCTGGTTGAATAGTCCTTTTGGTTCAGGAAGGCTTCTAATTGGGTGAAATGACCCGGAAGTACCTAAGTGGCGTCCATGATAAGAGCTGTTTCAATTCTCTAAATGCTAAGGAAAGGTGCTTCAATGCCCTCTTTCTTATCTCCTTTAGCATAGGGTACACTGGACAATCCTTTAGGAAAGGAAAGGAGACAATGCCGTTCCACAATTCCCTGCGCAGCAACAATTAAAGCGACGCACCATTCTGCCTTTCACGACAACAAACGATCAACCTGACCGAAAATTATTTTCATACAATCATACTAATTGGGATTCATGTCGATAACTATGAGTGGACAGGAGGGTGAGCGTGAGCAACCATTCATAATGTGACAACCATCTTTCCTTGACCTCATGACGTTTTCGATCAAGGCCAAGGAAAAGTAGTTGGTCAAAGAAATCACTTATGTCCTTTCCTATCAGACCGTGGCCCAGCAATCACCACACACACTAGAAGAGCTCTGACATGTAAGCATGTAACGCCCGCTCTGCCTTTAGCATGGTGCTATCTTGCTATCTAGCTAACAACTGGTGTGTGGTTTACTGCCACACGCCTCATCCTTGGTTTCGACGATCTCTGAGAATTGGCGGAGCCGTAGCTACCATGGGGTACCAGTTTAAATTGCTTCGAATAATGCCACGATGGATAATGCTCATGTTTACGAAATGCAAGGTCTAGGAGTCGTAGAATCGTAAGAAAAGTATGTACAGCGCGGCAATGTTTCAGATAAGGTGTATATGACGCCTTCTTGCTTTGTATTGGTTGACGACCGGTGATGTCTGAGCTAAGCACGTGACGACACTTCCGCGAGAGATTCGGTCTAGACGTCGACGTCTCTCTCACAATCTAGACTATCTAGATTGTGTGTAGCGTACACCACCTCCAGAGGTGGTTTTGACAACGGATGTCTACATCTCTCATGCAACGGCTGCAGCGTGTTTAGACAAAGAAAACATCTCTCTTTGCATCACTATCCCACGACCGTTTCTTTCAAATCGCCTTTTCGATTCAAAATGTGTAAACAAGGCCGTTATCTACTGAATCCCTCCCCACGACGCCGCACCCCTTCCCGTCCCTCATGACCTGTGACCTCTGACCTCAGGTGTGCCGAGAGTTCCAGCGGGGGAACTGTGCGCGGGGCGAGACCGACTGCCGCTTCGCCCACCCGGGCGACAGCCCCATGATCGACACCAGCGACAACACTGTCACCGTGTGCATGGACTACATCAAGAGCCGCTGCTCCCGAGAGAAGTGCAAGTATTTCCACCCTCCTGCACACTTACAGGCCAAAATCAAGTCTGGCCAGCAGCAGGTCAACCAGGCCGCCGTGGTGGCGCAGGCGGCGGCGGTCGCAGCCATGGTAAGACGGACACACTCACCTTTACCTGTACACGCCGCGCAGGCCAGAGACTGTAGGCACCTGTCCTAGTTTTAGCTTTCGCAGTAAATGTCTCCCTGGTGCTTTCTAACGGATCACGGTGTCGTGTTTACCCCTCGTCATAGAATGTGGAGCACTGCTTTAGTGTCTATCGCTATTAACATGGCTTGATAACGTATCTGTTGTGCTGTAACCCTCGACTAATTACCTTAGTTCGGTCCTGAATCATATTAGAATAACGTAAAGTATATATCATTTCTTTCACTGATATAAAAGGCCTTCGCGCTACCAGGTAAATTTACGAACTAATCTTAAATTAATGCTGTGATCATAAGAGGTGGGTTGCTGGACTGATACCCGGCACTTAATTTACGAGCCCGGCCCCGTAGTTAACTGAAAAATAGCTCTGAAAGCAGGTTCATGCCCCGCATTGGAAACGATTGAACCAGCTGGCCGTTTCTATCTATTTGACAGGTACCAGGCTGGTAAGGGTAATCATTTAGTACTCATTTAAAATGTCCCCAAAGTAATTATGACACAGGCCCAGTTAATCATGTTACATTTACCTTTTCCCATTGCACCCATGCTCTCTGAAAGCTATACTCTAGCTAGCTTGTTATCCATTGGCAACAAGCTGTTTTCACTCAGAAAATGTAACTTTCATAGATGCCTTGCATGTCCATGGACTGCATTAATAGCCACCATTTTACATCGTTGTTATATTCCACTATTCCATTCGTATCCTTGGCTTTGTTTTAATCCCTCATTTACATTGTCTCACCTTTTTATTTATTGTTTTGCATGATCCCCAGCCTATAATAACAAGTGATCGCTTCTCTGTCTAATAATATAATAACCCATAATAACTATATTACACACAATAGTCGTAGGATATGGAAATGATTAGCCGTGGCCACTTTAACAGAGCTCCACATTCTCTGCTTTGTGATCAGGGATGAATACTTCCCTGGTCGGTTAGCCTGTTCATCAGCTAGCTAGCTCCCTTATTAAAACCAAGCTGTTTATGTCAAATAACATGCTTACCTTACAATATTACCACTGTGTTACAATATGACCTCTTCCTAAAATACATTTTGACAATGCATATATCACTGATGTTATTTCTGTCTTAGCATTGCTGTAGAAGAACTAGTTATTTTTTATTATGATTAACAACAACTGATCAACTAATGTTGCCATTCAATGATAGCACCGGATCAGACTTTAACATAGCCTACACTCTGTAGCTGTAGCATTGTTCTGAAGTAGTGATTGGTAGAAAGCCCAGCCTGTCCTAGCTCAGCCTTTAGACTGTAATGACCGCCGTGAATCGGTGACGTTACTGTGCATGCATATTTACGTGGTACACCACAATCAGATTTGTTTTGTTTTGTTTTTTTTCCTTCTCACCTATCCTCCACAATGCAATGCTGTCCCCCATGATGCACCTCTGCTTGCTGTTACCTGTATGTTAATACGCTTGAATCCCATTGGCCCACTGCCATCATGTGCTCGCTGCCTGCTATTAAGACTCAGTCGACTGCCAAAGCAATGAAGCGACCCCTCGAGGCAACGTTAGACCTGGTACTTTGACCTTTTGCTTTGCATGTAGCTACGATTATACTGTGATAACGTATGATTTGGTTACGTTGGGTGAACCCCCTCCTAGAACTCATCTATTTGTGTATTTGTGCATAATATCATGATCACCTTAGGTCTATTATTTACTGCCTATGATTTGATTACGTTTAAATGTACTTGGTTAAAGTGTTGTAATTGTTGTTGTTACTCCTTGAATACGGTCACCCATTGCTATCCTTAGCGTATAGTCGTATTACCTCTATTGTCTTATCACACGAGGACGTGTGTGTAGTATGTAACAATAGCATGCATGCAGCTCTGCTAGTGGCGCAGACCAGCGCGCCGCAGCCCACTGAGCGTCTCTGTGTCTCTCGCCAGGCCTTTCCCCACAGCATGCTGCACACCCTACCAAAGAGACAAGCTCTGGAGAAGAGCAACGGGGCCAGCCACCTCCTCAACCCCAGTTTCTTGCACTATCAGCAGGCCCTGGCCAACGCTCACCTCCAACAGCCCACCTACTTCCCCACAGGTGAGGCTGAGCTAAGCTGCAGGGGGTCCCCTCACGGACCGCTCTGTAAACCTGCGCTTCAAGGTGTAGCCGCTGAACGATAGCGGCTTGTTGTTGAGTGTTAACCCATAATAGGTAGCAGGATTTCCCCGGCAATAACTGTCGGCTTATCAGGATGTTAGTGGTTTATATAGAAGGGGCATGTGTTTTAAATTCTCAATCTCAACTCTTTAAAACTATGTGCAGGACCCAGCACTGGGGTTTACCTCGTAGGAAGACATGAGCTGTGAAATCCACACGTAAATCCTCACTGTCAACACAGAATTCCTGCTGCTTCAAGTCATCAACAACACTAGATAAACTTGCCCTGCCTTTGACCCTTCACCCCTGCATTCACTTGTAGAGTCTGCAGCCAGTGATTGTACAGCGCTGTAACCCAGCATGCTAATTCCTTTTTGTATTTACATAATGCACCCTTCACACTTTTCAGTTACACTTCGGCACTTTAGTACCGTGACTATTGCTCAGTCGGCGATTTGATTTAATCCGGACAAACTTGACACACTCTCACTTTTGCCAGTGTTGAATGAACACCATGCTTGAACTATGAGTGGGGAGCTAACCTGTGTTTTCCTCACGTCCTCTCACAGGGTCAGTGTTTTGCATGGCACCTGCTACCAGTGTAGGTAGGTCCCCTGCCCTCTAGTCTCCTCTCTGTTCTAACACGTCTGCAATGAATGGAGCTGCATGTGTGGATCCTTCTGTTGATTTAAGAATGTCAATGTATTCTTGGTTTTCTTTTTGAGCCATGTACACAAGCGGTGTTTCAATGGGGAATGGGAATAACTATGGGAGGCTTAGATTTAATACGAAAACACGATACATGTGTATGTTGTACAAGTACAAGGGATAACATTTAAGTTGAGTTTGAACCCCTTTTATTCTGAGGCAGTAATAATGATAACATGTTAAACTGTCTCCATATGTATTACCTATATTACTTATTAAAAAAATACATATTTAGTCAATCTGAATGTGATGATCATTCCAGTCTGGATGAAAAAAAATGTGACAAAAATAAATAATATAAAAAATATGAATATCCCAGACATAATAACTACTCTATAAGCTACATATGTAGCTGCTCTTAGCTGGTCCCAAAACTGCTGTGAACTTTTAGCTGTTTTATCTTCTGTGATGTGTAGTCATCTCTATAGGCTACTGCCCTCTCCTCCCACTCCTTTATGCCCTGTGGCTTTGCTGCGTGCGTGTGTGCGTGCGCGTGTGTACATGTGTGTGTCTGTGCCTGTTTGTGTGTGTGCGCACCTGTGTTTGTATCTGTGCGCGGACGTGTGCGCGTGTGTGTGTGTGCGCGTGTGTGTGCGTGCGCGTGTGTGTATGTGCGATCGCATGCCATCTGCTGGTTCCAACTCGAAACGACCGGTCTGCCGCTAACGCCATTCTGTGTTTCGTAAGCGAGAGACGTTGAGAGCGACGTCTCTATGGTTACCATAACGCTGCCCCTCCCTCTCCATTGCTTCCATGGTTCCCCCTCCCCCGACACAGTCCCTATGATGTACAGTGCTGCTCCCGCTACTGTCTCTGCAGCCAGCGCTCCCGCCTCAAGTCCCTACGCAGCAACAGCAACGGCCAATCAGGTTTGCTCTTTTTTTTGTTTTGTTTTTTTGAAGCTTCCTTTCCATGAATCCTTGAACTCTAAATAAGTGCTCTTCATTAAGTCAGGAGGGGCTGCTGGCTCAGCCGGTCTCCCTACCTCAGGCCTCCTCCTTTCAAATTTGAATTTTTGTATTTTTGTGTTGTTGTTTTTGTGGTCGGCAGCACTTATTTAAAGATCTATCATCTGCATAGAGTCGGTGTGTTGCAATCCTTTTTCCTTTTTTTTTTGTGCATGGTTTCTGCTTTTTCTTTGTTTATACGTTACTATTTTTCATTCAACATGGAGTCACGATTCTGCCTTACTTTGGTTAGGAAGTGTGCTGAGTCAGTAGTGTTAGCTGTGTGCTCATGTTGGGTCATGTATTACTTTTCTATTACACTTATATTTATATTACATTATATTTGGATTTATTTTCATACCACTAATATATCACTATATATATTTGTTTACCACTATATGTTTATTGTTTATAATGTTGTGTATTGATCGTTTAAGATATTGGTTCTGAGTGCACTATTTGTTATGCTGAGCAGCTAAATCACCACAGTAATGAGAGATAGTCCAAATGGAAGGAAAAAAGTAAATTAATAATTAAAAATGGAATTAAATCAAGTTCTAAGGCTGACCCAGGATAAGAAGCTGCAATATAGAACACAAACAATAATAATAATCTCTTAACATATGAATTAAATTAAATAGTTTCAAATGATATTAAAGGACCAGAGGCTACAGCTCAGGGAAAATAGCCCGTGATAAACTCACAACCCGCCAACAAAACGACTGAACACTCCAGCCAGCCCACACTCCAGACCACCACACTCAGCCAGCTCACTGCCTACAACTCCCACAATCCCCCGTCTTGGCTGCTGCTGCCCTTTCAAGGCACCGAGACAGAGAAACGCCAACACAACACGCCTGTTCCCTGCCAATCACGCGTGGGCGGAGAACTGGGCGTGCCTCCAAACGACAACAATGTGAGGCGATGCGCGCGGTGTAACCACAACACAAAACAACATCCATGAGGGTACCCATGGCGATGCGTCGCCGTGGCACCGAGCAGAGCTCACAGAAGCAGCTGTGCCCCATAGTGAAGGAGTGCACCCACACGCTCCTGCATTCAGACAACAGACACACAACAACAAATCAGGGCCCTAGCCGGGCAGCAGTGACCGCTAGTGACCACGCTGTGACCCGCTCTGTCGGCCCAGGACACAGACTCAGGCTCTCCAATCCCCCCAAATGATCAGGCTCAGTGTGACTCCAGCAGCCAGACCCAGACAAGCTGAGCAGCAGAACCAGACAGTTGTTCTGAATGTCTTTGGCCTGCAGTGACCACAGGTCACAGACAGGTCAGCAGCAGATCTGGAACTAGCGGCTCCGTCCGGGACGGAGTAGACAATAACAAACATTCCTAACAACAAGCATTGCGAAGAAAACAAACTTTTTCTGCAGGTTGAGATAAGCCTCTTCCTGCTCTGACGGCTTCACCCATGACCCTAACCCCTATAGAACATCTAACACAACAAAGAGGACTTCACCATGACCCTAACCCTATAGAACATCTAACACAACAATAACAACAAAGAGGACTTCACCATGACCCTAACCCTATAGAACATCTAACACCTAACACAACAATAACAACAAAGAGGACTTCACCATGACCCTAACCCTATAGAACATCTAACACAACAATAACAACAAAGAGGACTTCACCATGACCCTAACCCTATAGAACATCTAACACAACAATAACAACAAAGAGGACTTCACCATGACCCTAATCCTATAGAACATCCAACACAACAATAACAACAAAGAGGACTTCACCATGACCCTAACCCTATAGAACATCCAACACAACAATAACAACAAAGACAGCTTGGCCACCATTGTTTTCTGCTCCTAGTTCAAGGCCTAGCTGAGGAAGACTACAGCGTACCTTGGGTTTAATACTAGTGAGACTAACTGTGAATCTTCTGAGTCGTGTTTGATGAAAGCCTCTTCGGTATGACATAATGTATAGTGCACACTGTCCACTCCAACAAATCTTCAAAATGACCTAATTTACGAAAGAAAATAACATTTTACTAAAATAAATCGTACTTTTGTAAAGATCGTTAGTTATTAATTCATCTGTAAAGAAAAAAGTACAGCCTCTTATGACAAAGAATAGAACTACCTAATATGTAGACGTTAACAGCGTTCCTTTATCTCCTGGTGACCTCTTGGTGTGTGACATCATGATGATATTCGGCATGGTAACGTGATGGTTGGCGTGGTCCACCCCGTTGAGTGACGTGTGTTTTCCCTCCAACAGATCATCCTCAAGTAACCCGGTGGGGGGGCGGTGACTGCCAAGCAGCTCTGGAGCCTCTCTGTAAATACCATGAGCATCCCACACACACACAACAGGCTGCACGCTGACCATACCTGGTGACCACCCCTGACGACCACCCCTGACGACCACCCCTGACGACCACCCCTGACGACCACCCCTGATGACCACCCCTGGTGCGTCCTCACCTGGACCAGGAACAGCTAAACCCACGTGGTAAAGCTACGCTGCCCGGGTGTATGTCACGTACCCGTACTAACGGAATAACCATATTGATATTTCTCTTGTTTTTTTAATATATTTTAGTGTCAACTGCAAAAAAAAACTAAAAACGTGTCTCATGCTTACAACTGTTTATTTCTGACTGACTGTCGATTAGGATGTTTTTGGTTTGGTGCACACAAAAAAAAGGGTGAAATAATTAGAGAAAAGTTAAAAAATAATTCAGATTGTTATCCCCAGAGTGTAAAGCCTACATGCTCTTGAACATTTTCATTATTGGCTTTTTATCCCCACAAATGTCCCAGGAGGTAGGCCCATTTTATGTTGTATTCTTCTTCTAACGCGCTGCTCGTACAACAACAGCATCAGTGCTCCACCTGCTGGCGTGCCTTGGCCTTGCATATGTGTCTGTTCAGAGACAAATAGATACCTGTTGAACTATTTAATCCGCTTCCGAGCAATAAAACATGGCAGTTAAGTTAAGAGTCAATTCAAAACATATACTAAGCAACACGTGCGGCATTAGCCCTAGATTGTGTCGCCTCATAGACCGATAGACGAACCTTTTACCGACGTACGAAAGTGTAGTCGGTGAACTCTTAATGTAATCACAAGTGGTATTGAGATTTAGTTAAAGTAGACCTACGTTCATGTTTGGCTGGCTAGTGTGCTTTTACTTGCTACGTAACTGAGTTGATTGTTCATTTAGTTTTCCTTTGAATGTTAGAAGTGCCTAAAGAAACATGTATGTATAAACGAAGAAGAGTTTAGAAAAGGACGAGAACATCACTAACAGTGCTATTCCTTTAAACCCCTGCTCACAGTTGAGGCACAACCAGAACGAAATTAATATAAGGCTTACTCTGTATTAGGACCTTCTGTTAAGCCGCTTAGATTTTGTGGTTTTTACTGTATTGCGATAATTTAGTTGCTACTATCAAGTCTCAGACTTATATAATGCACACATATTCCATCATTTATTTGTCAAATAGAAGTATAGAAAATTGGCCATCCTTCTCACATTATGCAATTTAAGGTTCATAGATGTCAAGGGTATATGAGGAGCGGTTGACCTCGCTAATCATTGGTCTGGTTGATTAGAATTTAAAAGAACACAACAAAACACGCTTTATTACTCTTTAGTATGTATCCATTTTGTGTTTTTATTTTATTTTTTCTTGTGTGTTGTTTTACCTTTGCTATTTATTTCCTCCACTATGTATTTGCTAGTGACCGAAATTAGTTCCATTTAAAAAAAAAACAACATGGAAATACATGAACTCAGAACACC
>OOFG01002241.1:0-11852 GCA_900323295.1 Molva molva | reverse complement strand
TAGTGTGTATATATATATATATATATATATATATATATATATATATATATATATTACCATTGTTTTATTATACAGTGTAACATATTTATTGTAACAGATGTTGCAGTTTATTTCCAGCGCCTAAGGGAAAGGTAGCTATTTTCATGACACCTACTGCTCATGACGTATAACAGTCTCTATTTAACAGATTTTAGTTTTATCAGACAGTTTTATCTTACCTCTTAGCAGGTGGAGGGATGAGTTTCTTCCCTGTGATCGGCACAGAGTTGCCAGATGCAGCCAATGGGGTGGCCGCACCTGTCCCCACACAAACATTCAACGAGAATGGCCCCCACAGCCACACCCAGGCTCCCATGAGATACGGGGGGGGCAGAGTACCTCATCCTGGGCACAGAGTAGAGGAGGAAGAGGAAGGGTCTCTCGGAGAGAATCACCTCCACTCTGAGACGGGCCAACGTTCAACAACCCACAGTACGGACTCCAAAAAGCATATGAAGTCGTCGCACAAGTCGCGTGCTTCCAAAGCCTCCCTCGCCGCCGCCACGCACACAACAGATGCAGGACCACACATGCAGCCTTCGAAGGCCCGGCACACCCCTGAGCCCCCTGGCGCAGCTCTGCGATGGGCCCCAGTCAGTGCAGAAGAGACGGAAACCCTGGGAGACGACGGGGAGATGGAGAAACAAGACGGGGAGGAGGATGAGAAGGAGAGACAGTGGGTGGGTCAGCACGCAGAACCTGGGGAAGAACTGGGGGTGAGTAGCATCTTCCTTTATGATGGTATTCTTTGTAGATGGTAGTAGCTGTATTATTTGCTTTCTGACCACTAGAGGGCGTAGAATACACTCCAAAAGTGAACGTATCTTCTGTGTGCATGGGGCTTCGAAAAAGGCTAGCAAACATATCTACTTGGTTACCACATAATATCCTTATTATGGGGACAACGGCCCGTTATCCAGGTTGCGGTTACGGACAGCAAGCCAGTCCTCTGCCGTTTAGAATCTGAGACTTTCAAATGTATTAATATAAAACGTATGATGGAATCATTCTCAAGCTAATTCCCAGGGCAAAAATGGAGGGCTATAATATGAGGCAGCTGGTCATTTTTTTTCTAATCTCTCCCACACTCTGTATCTCATTCTCTCTCGCTCTCTCTCTCCCCCTCTCAGTCCACGCGGCGCTACTCCTCCTCGGCCCCGGGGACCAGCTCCTGCTGCTCCTCCTCCCCCCCGCCGCCGCTGCTGCCCCCTGAGGACAGCCCCTGCCCGCCCCACGTCATGGCCCAGGTGCGTGTGCGCAACGTGCCCGAGAGGGAGCGCATCGTGCGGGGCATGCAGGACAGCAAGAGCCTGGATGAGATCAGCCAGGCTTGTGGAGGTAGGGATGTACATGTGGTGCGTGTGTTATTCTCAAAGGGCAAAACCTGGTAGCTGTGGATAGAATAGTATATATAGAATTATTTCACCTGCCAAAATGGTAAAATCAGTGACCCCGAGTTTTGGGACCCTCTATAGAATATGTTTGGTTATCCAAAGTGCATACATTCTTAGCATGGGTGACGCCAGTGGGAATTGAACCCCTACAATGTGGCAGTGTTAATGCATACTCTGAGCTAGACATACCATGTGCATCTTAAAAAAAACTGGTAGAAAGCAGAAAAACATCTGTTGTGTCACCGGTTTACAACTGCCTCAATGAAAGCTGCAGTTCTGGTTTACTCGGGTCTCCATTTTGTAAAATATTGGATCCAAATTATAGCATTTTGTAATTTGATCCAACTTGCCTCCGGTCAGTCACATTGAAAGCTGCCCATATGAAACCAATTATTAAAAAAATGTTTTATTGGTTTTCATAATTCGTATTAGGTGAGTGTATTGTAGGCCACATGATTCTCTGAGGTTTGAATGAGGGGTTTGGGGGTGTCATACAGGGGGTCTGGGCTCCCGGGGCGGCGGCCGGGGGGGCCAGTCTGAGGGCCGCAGGGCCACCATTTCCTCAGCTCTGGAGCTGGAGGGCACGGTCAGCCATGATGGAGACCTGACCCACTTCATCACCAAGAACCTGGAGCAGAAGATCAAGTTGAGCACCAAGCCCAGCCTGGACTGTAGCGACTGTGAGTCAATAAGACATGCATTGCCTTATTGAGCAAAAATTGAGCAAAAATATTAAATTTGTATGGCTCTTATGTGTATGAATGTGTTATCTATCCCACTCCTGATATGGGCTGAAGCATTAAGATGTGTCCAACCATGTCAGAAAAATAGGTAGAAATAGAATGCGTGTCTGTGAATGTTGTTTATACTTATCCCAGAAGCAGTTGTGTACATCGTATGATTGGTTATGAGCATTTAAAATAGTATTGTTTTCTATTTCCAGGTATTTCTCTCCCAATCTTTAACCCTCTTTTCTGTGCTTGTGAGAATGATGGTCAGTTGCGTGTTTGTGCCAGAGAGAGAGACTGAGAGAGAATGTGTGAGCACTTCTGATTGGCTGGCTAAGACTCTGACATCACGTCAAACCTTCTCTGTTCAGCCGACTGCTCGGGTCCAATCCACCGGAGCCGCGGGTTGGTACGGCGACCGGCAGACATCCCGCCCATCGACCCTGCCGTCCTATTGGACCTCCAGAGACACACCCAGGAAGTGGCTCACAGTGTGGAGCTGATGATGCGCGGCCTCAACGGAGCCATCCAAAATGTGAGTCACGCACACAGGTACGCACACACGTACGCACACGCACCCCTACCTGTCTCTGAGACCCTGGTGTCTCCCCTCTCCTTCCAGATGACGGCGCTCAGCGTGGGCTACATCCAGACCTACAGGGACTCCGTGGACAGCCTGGGAGAGTCTGTGGACATGAGCATCAAGGTACTGTTAGCCTGCTAGCCTGGCGAATAACCTGCCTGTTAGCCTGCCTGTTTGCCTGTCTGCTAGTATGCCTGTTATTCTGGATGCTAGTCTGACTGTTGATGCTAGTTGATAGCCTGACTGCTAGTCTGCCTGTTATTCGTCTTGCTAGCCTGCCTGCTCGCTAGCCTGCCTGCAACCCTGGATGTTAGCCTGCTAGCCTGCCTTTTAGCCTGCTTGTTAGCCTGCCTGTTAGCCTGCATGCTAGCCTTGCTATTTGCCTGCTTGTTAGCCTGCTTGCTAGCCTGCCTGTTAGCCTACTTGTTGCACTGCAGTGGCAGCCTGAGACGACCATCATATTGTAAAAATAGAAATAATAAGCACACTTATCCCTAATAACAACACTTATTCTTAAAAAGCACACTTCACTCACTGACTCATAAGCACTATTATTTATCAAAAGAAAGGTGCTGGGCCAAGTTGCTCGCGGGAATTGATTCATTGTTCCTGCACTTCATGTAGTTCCCTATAGAAACTTGGAATCGTGCTTTGTAGATTCTCCAATTTTGAATGCATACTTTGATTGTTCTCTGCCTCGCTTTGCCTTGGATAAGTGTGCATATAAATGTTCTGACAAGTCTGACTATTGCAATGTCTTCGATGCAGAGTCCTTTGGATGGTTTGACTCTTTGGGTGGTTTTTCCTTCCCTTCCCTTCTGTTGTATAGTTTAATTGATCAACCAATATTGATCATCAAGCCTTGATACATTTTGGCATCAACCCAATATGTGCCATCGCCATGATTACCCGTAGTCCTGTATGTGGCCTCAGCAGCATTATATGCAGTTATATGCAGCAGCAGCAGCATATAACCATTTGACATTGAAGACGTTTGTTTAAATGCCTCTGGTGTCCTTTCCCTCTCTCACCCTCTCTCACCCTCACTCACCCTCTCTCACCCTCTCTCGCCCTCTCTCGCCCTCTCTCGCCCTCTCTCACCCTCTCCTCTCTTCCTCGCTTAGGGAATGTACACCTTGATGGCGCGCTGTGAGGAGCTGGATCGCTCCATGAAGCCCATACACACCCTGGCCACTCAGATACACGACATCAAACGCACCCTGGACGCCCTGGAGGCCATCTGCAAGTAACCCCGCCCACCCCACCAAGGTCATCCAAAAGCCAGCTGCTAAGATCTATAAATCGAGCTCACCCGGAGCACGCTAGAGACAAGAAATGTACAAAGCGGGTATCTCACAGGCAAAAAAAAAAGACATTAGTTTACATTTATGACTGACCCCGCCCGCCTCTGCGACATTTGCTACACCTACATAACAAGCACTCCTCAGTGGGTCGTGAATTGGGATGCTTGGGGACTCCTGGAATCACTATTGCCAGGATCAGCAAATCGAATGCTAATCCTGTACTCCGGCAGACCACACGACCACGGCAGACGGGAACGTTTAACATGGACGATATGTCGTCTTCATGGAAACCTAGAAAAAGCCACTTGGTTTGTCATTGAACCTGTCTGACCACTGTTTCTAGACTAGAGATGTACGTTCAAAAACAGAACCTTAATCATAATCACACACACACACACAAACATACATACGCATGTATTAAACACATAGGCAAGTATACATAACACATACGCACAGACATACAGAAACACACGGCAACGTCACTCATCTCCGTCCAGCCCACATAGTTCAGATTGCACTAACCTCAGCTCTGCTGTAGGGGGCAGGCTTTCTCTGTCTGTTTGAAGACAGACTCCAGAGGTCTGAGGCACGATTTGCACTGCAGCAGAAGGGATTTTTATTTGAATGGTACGCGACCGGTATGGAAAACGTTACATCCATTTTATGCCTTTATTATTTTCACACAGGGTATTGTTTGTATGGTATTAATGCTTTGTGAAGACTCTGTAGGAGTCAGTCACACACTCCGTCACATACATGACTGGGAACTGGCCCTAAAGACCAACAAATTCCCCACTGATTGCATTTTGAATGGAGAGCCGGGTATGATGATTTGCATTGCTCAAAGGCACAAGGGTGGTAGGTCGATTTTTCCTTTTAATAGCATTTTAGCTGATGGTCTTTCAATGAGTAATAGGTCACTTACAGCCTAGCATCTGCCACCTGTCAGGAGTTAAAGATCTGGTTCGGTTGAGCTGGAATCAATCCCGGAGTGAAGTCCACATCTGCACACACATCTGTGTGTCTGATGCTACACGTCCTCAGTGTCACCACGGTTCATAACCGTAGTCTTGGATAGCGCCACTGCTTTACTCGCCTTTTCCAAAAGATGCATAATTCATGAGTAATTTGTTAACCATAAACATAATATTAAGATGAGTCATCTTATTTCTTAAACAAACTCCCGATGTGTTATTCATTATTTATTCTTCACTTCTGACATTTTTACAGTTTATATTCATATTTATATGAAATAGAAGAAAATAAGGAGGACAATTAAATATTAAATGTTAAATTCCCAAACATCCACGCAGTACATTTGACTTCTTCACATGTCGATATACTTTTTCTTCCCATCTTTATTTCATTTTCCAATGGAATACACCAACTATGTGTCCAGTCACAGATCGTTCGTATCGTTCACAGAAATATATTGATCATCTTGACTCGCCAAAGTCTCAGCGGTCCTTAGATCCAGGGAGTTAAGAGTTCTGGTTGATCTCAAAGACAACACTTTCCTCCAAGTTGTGGTCGTTCGACCATCTTGTTAGTCATGGTGTGGCAGACACACCATTTTAAATGATGGAGACTGTCCCTTTTGTCACTGCACTGGCAGAGAGCTTGGAATGAGAACCTGATAATCCTGGTGGTCCTGGTTCTCTATTTCCTCTCATCATAACCCTGGTCCGTACCTAACACTGTTTACAGAAGGCCATTGACACGCACATACATTGCGGTGAAGTCATCGTTTAAAGTGTCATCGCTAAAATGCAAAAAAATCCCAAAACCTGTTTTATGCAAAACAAAATGGATGATTTGCGACTCGCAATGATTCAGAAATGTTATCTACACCTTTTTCTATCATAAAGTCATACAGAAGAGAGAAGGGCACTTTTTCTTTACAAATAAATCAGGGGCAATCCACTTGTGGTTGAATGTCAGTCCATTGTATAATGTCAGCCCATTATACGTGCTGACGGATCACAGTGCTTTGAGACAAGTGTGAATCTGTCTCACTTGCTCTACGTCTCTATCTCCAGCCCTATCTTATCAGTGGTGAAGAACCAAGGGAATGGGACACCTTCAGTGTGAACGGACTGGGAAAGAGAGGAGGGCACTGCATGTTGGAGGGAAGTGGAGTGTGTGTGTGAACCGTTAAGGTCTTATTAACCCATCTCCTTAGGCCACCCCACTAACCTGCTGAATGTCAGCTTTCAAAAGAGAGATCCAGCTTGTGTGTGTGTAATGCTTCTGAAAAGCCAGGCCGCGATGATGTCCCTGCTGTTGTGTCACTCACGGCCCTGCCTCTCCTTAAATCTTTACCATCGGATAATTCCCAGCCGGTATTGGAAACGACCTGTCGATTGAATGTCGTTCCCTCTAACAACCGCTAGGAACCGACAATGCTTTCCACACAGGCCGAGTTGGTGGATTTTAACGTTCCAAAGCAGCATGTTTTAGCAAAGGGGGAGATTTGAAACTAAATGGTGTCTTTTTTTTTGTTTGTAATATATTTAAATAGATGATTAATATTATGTTGGCCCAATCTGTGTACATATGATCTTACTGTAACTAAAGAAAAAAATGTTTGATTTAGCTACCCTTTGTCTTGAGTGTATATTTTAATGAAAAATGACAAATAAATTTACACGCTGAAAGATCCAAGTGTCTGTGTGTTTGTTCGGTATGCAACTATAAAAGCTGTAACCACAGGCTTCTATGACAAAAATGTAAAGTAATTCTCATGCTGCATTTTGAAAGTACATTTTACTCTTTTCTGAGCCTGTTGTACCTGTCATGGCCTATTTACTGTCGACAGAGGGCGCCAGTGAGCCAAGTACTTTACACTTGGCTCAAGTACACATTAAGTTATCTTCTGTCTTCCGTGCCATTCAGATCATTCCAGAGAGTCTGAAAACTTTTTCCTAAGAAGCTACGACACGAATCCTTTTTGTCCTCCATAGTGTGCAAAGTTATTATACATTTTGTCATTCTAATACGCATTCTCAATACGTTTTATGAATGATACCCCGCACACACCTGACGAGCCCGCTCCACCGTGACACTAGCACACGCTAAATGCATGAACACGCAGGTCGATGTCCAAGCACTGAAGTGTGAATGATGCGTGAGTACTACAGCCGTCATGGCCTAAAACAGTGTGTGCTCTCTCTACACATTAGCTAAAGCGCACGTGTGGCTTTGAGCCACAATGCGCTCTTTATTTCTCCGAATACTGCCCTGAAAAGGTGTGGATGTAAGCACAGTATCGAGCTTCTGTTAGCATGTCTTCTTTTCACATTAGCGGATGACTTAATCCAAAGTGAATTCAGATACAAGTCATTAAGGAGAAAGTAGGGGGAAGGCATCTTGCTCGAGGATGCCTGCTACAGCTTCGGCCGTGATTTATTTAATCCAGGGCCTTTCGGCTGGGAGTCAAACATGCAAATATTTGTTGGTTCATGTTAATGTTTCATTAAGCTTGATTTAGGGTAAGAAATCCCCTTTGCTAAACCGAAGGTCTGCTCTCACTGGGTGTAGCCACCGCCATCAATAGCCACGCACATTGAGTGTGGAATTATGCAGGTGTTTCTTGTTATTTATAATTAAATAGACTCCTATCCCTTCCTGAAAAGGTTACAAATATATCACGGTTTCTAATAAATACAAAAGGCACTGCAGTGTTTGTTTTGTAATGGATTTTTAATTTGATATTGATTAATCCATCAAGGAGAAAATGGTATTTTTAACCGCCGCTTGCCGTATATCGTAGCTAGCTACCGTAGCCGCCGTGTGGAAGGTCTGTATTAATGTGTCGGAATAACTCGAACCACACGGGATGTTATGACCCTCTCACTGCTTCCAACCTGTCCGCGGTATCCTCCGGTGAGATCCAAGTGTTGTTGTTTATTGATGGAACAGTGGGTTTGAGGGCAGTCGGGCCATCCTTCCTTGGTGCCTGTGGTGGAGAAAGCTTCGGGGGTTGAAAGGCTATCAGAGTTACAAGCTCTGCCTCCTTCCCATAAATGACTGGAGAAGATGAGTCTTGTCACTTTCCCTGGTCCACAGGGATGTCAAAGTGCACGGGTGAGAGTCTATCTAGAATCTTTTTCCAAGGACACTTGAGCAGAATGGATGGTCGCCATCTCGTTCGCTTTAAGCATAAACATTAGCCGTCTCTACTTACGTCACTTTTCTAATGGACCAGGAGCAGTTCCTCTGCCACCAGCAGCATTAAGAGGGTTGTGATCTGGTAACCTGGTTTTGTCCCATGGTCCGTTGGTACTTCTGATGAAGGCTTTGGACTACCAGTCACAGACGTGCTGCTTTCCTCTGGTTCCCCCAGAGAGGAGTCCTTTACTGTTGAGGCTCCCACAGGGCCCTCTACATCCTCAGTCTTTTGTACTCCCAGGCCGACGATGGAAGCTCCATCCTTGGGGGACTCCTGGTCGGAGATGGCCTCTTCTGAAGTTTCAAACCACTGACACAGGAAGTCTTTCTTCCACATCTCTGCCGGGTCTGGTTCGTCCGGCGGGACTGTGGTGGTGGCTAGTTCATCTGTGGCTTGGACTACATCCGGCTGGAAACACAATGACAAGGGGAAGCAACGTTACATCAATTGTTAAACAAAGACATGACTTGAATAATGGCGAAATAAGCATTTTATTGTTGTTTGCAGACACCATTGAACCCGTTTGTGATTGAGTCCAATGTTAGGCATTTCTAACATTTGAGTCAGGAGAATTTCAGTGTGAACTTTTAGACCTTTTGAGAAAACTGCTCATCTAGGCATGATCCCTGCCTTACCTTCTCCTCCTCCTCCTTCTCCTCCTTGTCCTCTTTCTCCTCCACCTTCTCGGCGGTCGTGGGCATGTGAAGGTAAGCATAGCTGTCTGGGTTCTGGCGGATGCAGCGGCCCCGCCCCTGACACAGAGCGCTCGAACACAGCCTGGTCGCCGTGGTAACGTTGATGGAGTAAGGCCCCAGCACCTGGCGAGTAAACTCAGCCAGGTCTCCACACTCTCTCTGGTGAGGTGGACGAACCGGAAAAAAAGAAAAATGTACAGATAGACGTGACGCAGAATGATTCAGTGGTTAGGGTGTTCCACTCCCAGTAGAAAGGTACTGGGTTTGATCCCTACGTCCCCACTCTTACCTGGAGGCATCCTCACCCCTACCTGCTCCTTTTAAGACCTGTATCTCAATTAAATAAATGACTTTGGATGGAAACCATCTGCTACATTACTAAAATGCGGTAATCACAATGGAGAAACCGAATCTCACAAGATCCCGAATAGATACACTTATGAATGAAGGTGACATGATCGCTAGAGATACATTCCCACACACATCTACACACCTGGAGGCTTTACACGGGAAGACATTCTGGGCACTTTAGGGCCAGTAAAACAGACACAAAGTGAAGAGAAGCATAAATGAACAGAGGGGGAGCGATAGAGAGGGAGACATATGTGTGTTTTATGGAGTGGCGTAACTGTACGTACCTCTGTTTTAGTGTCCTCTCTCTCCCAGATGACCACTCCTGCGGCCCCCAGCGCAGCGCTCTCCCCTATGGTGTGGAGCAGGTCAGCCTGTGCACAGAACAGTTGGCAGTTCAATCACGGAAACTTCTAGAGTTTCCCCCCCGCTGCGAAAAGCCTTTCCCTTCATCTTGTCGAATCTTGCATTTGTTTTGGATGATTTTGGATGTAAAAAGCCTGGAGGTAAACATACTATTCTATGCGAAAGGACAAAGGCTCGTGTCAAAGGCTCATGGACAAGGATCGTGTCAAATAGGATTGCTGACAAACGCCGGACCTTAGCTCAGCAAACCTTGTCTTCTCCTATTCAAAATGCATATAAAAAAGTATAAATTGTGGGTTGTTGACAAAAGTGTTCACCTTAGCATCTTAGCTTTCTCCCAATACTATGGAGTTGCTCTGTATTTTCTCTCAGAGCACCTCAGGGATGACGCAGACTGTGAGACGGTCTTTTATGTTTACTACACGCCGAACAAGATTAAAAAAAAAAAAAAAGTTGGGCTGAACCCCTAACGCCCAGATTGCAGGAAGTACATAAATCACGATGACATCGTCTGAGATTGTCTGGCCGGGAGCAGTCGCGCCGACGGCGGGGAAAACGAGTGACACTTCGCACCAATGCAGCGGAGAGGCGCTGCAGTCGACCTTTATTAATCTCTGGCTCGGCCTGGAAGAGGCCTGCTGTTTCGCTCTGTTTATACATCACATCACGCCTGCTGACGCCTTCCACTCTCTCAACACTGCCCCCGCGCCCACTACCCCTGCCAGTCTGTATATCCTCCTACGCATGTCCATGTTTCTCAATTGCGGAGACAAGCAATCTGCTTCATGCTCCTCAATATATGTGTGTATTAAGGAGCAAGAGGGTAACAAAGTGGACTAGAATGCTTATATATCTCACCTGTGACAGAAAGGTATTGGTTGAGGTGTATGTGCTCTTGACCAATGGGAACACGGGTAGGTCGTAGGTGGTCCCGGACATGGAAGCCACTCTCAGCGCCTCTCTGATCTGATTGGACAGGAGAAGCCTGGCACTGGAAGTTCCACCCTGCCAGCCAATCAGACAGATAATAACACATTTTAATTACAAGACCACCTCTGATTTAAGGGAATATGCAGAAAATACATATTATGATATCTAATATCTTTGAAAAGATGTATGAATAACATTTAAAGGTCTTGTACTAAAGTGAAATGAAAAATCGGTGGCCTTGGCAGATAGGTTTACTTTTGTTTTATGCATCGAGATGTGCATTGATAGTAAATCAAACAAAAATTCCCCCTGGTTATGATACCTGTAATTTCTCTAGGGAGAGGAAGGGGTAGAGGGCGGAGCTTCGTTTCCATAGCCACTGCAGTTGGTCGTTCAGCTCCATCTCTGGGGCGGGGCATCCTCCCGTATTGTTAGCTAGCGGAGCCTGGCTGGGCTCCAGCGTGTAACAGTTGGGGTACGGAGAAACCCCCCATAATGCTTTAGGGCGCAGCCGCCGTACCTCGCGGAGAGTCTCTGTTAGTATGGACTGGCCCGCTGCCTCGAAGTCCACCTGTGTGACATCACAGGTGCGCCATGATTAGTAGAATGAGGGTTGTTCTGCTTTTCATTTCAATGCACCTAGTTTGTGTTAGATGTTTTCCTTATTGTCGAATCTCCATATCCTTTCCTCTTTACTCATTAGGTTTTTAACTTATTGCCTGCTTGTTTGTAGAAATGAAAATAAATACAAAATATTTGATTGGTTAACAGCATGCAACGATTTTAAATCACATACAAGGTAATGGAGCAAATCCCTTGGAAAGAAGTGGAACAAATCTTTCGCCTCTTTCATCAAATTCGCTCCTCATTTGTCAAATGTTCGCCCCGCATATAACTCAAGATCCCCCCCCACCTACAACCACCTATCCTCCACCTCACCTGCGCCCACTTCTCCACCTCCACGGGGGTCCAGTCTGGGAAGAAGTTCTTCAGCAGAGCCCTGGAGGCCTCCAGATACAGGACCTGCTTCTCCCGGTTCCGGGCCCACTGGGGGGTCCACTCCGCCCAGCGCAGCACCCCCAGACCCAGGTACCTCGGGGCGGGCAGCGCCGCCGCCAGATCCTCCCCGGTCTTCTGGAGGTGGTTATTCAGCCGTGTGTGCTGCGGTAGACCCCCGTTGACGGGCGTGTCCCGGTCCAGGAAGTACGGGTAGCTGCCCAGCGAGTCCTCGTAGAACACAGCCACGCGACCCTCCGGCTCCACGCCCAGGGAGGTCAGGTCCGGTCTCCCG
>OOFG01002240.1:0-10715 GCA_900323295.1 Molva molva | reverse complement strand
GGCTGACTGTGTGTGTGTGTGTGTGTGTGTGTGTGCGTGCGTGCGTGTGTGTGTGTGTGGGTGCAGACCTGTGCGGGTCATCTGAGAGTTTGTGTATATGGACACGCTTCGTCAAGGAGCCCTGCTGCCTGAGTGGACAGAGATACTCTTGAGGGAGCTGATTACATCCACCTACACTGTCTGTCTGTCTGTCTGCCTATCCATCTGTCTGTCTTCCTGTCTGTCACTCTGTCTGCCAGTCTCTCTGTCTGTCTGCCTATCTCCCTGTCTGTCTGTCTGCCTATCGCTCTGTGTGTGTGTGTGTGTCTGTCTGCCTGTCTGCCTGTCTCCCTGTCTGTCTGTCTGTCTGCCTATCTCTCTGCATGTGTGTCTGTCTGTGTGTCTGTCTGTCTATCTGCCTATCTCTCTGTCTGGCTGTCTGGCTGTCTGTCTGTCTGTCTGTCAGATGAAGCTGAGAGAGATCTGTTGGCCCGCTGTTGGGTTTGCCTCCAGTCAATAATATATTAATTGAATTATAACAAACCGTGATTATTTATGATACAACCAATACACCCATGAGTCATTTTAGCCAATGCTTTTATCCCACACCAAAAGGTTTGACTCCACACATTGGGGTTCGTACCCAGAACCTTTCGTCTGTGACTCCAACACCCCTAAAGACTAAGCTATACTGTCCTCAATATTTCATAAACACTAACTCAGCTATACTGTCGTCATGACTCAATATTTCTTACAGAAAACCCCAAAAACCCCAATCTTGTGAGAACATAGGGCAGCCGATGCGGTTTTAATCATCAAATGATGGATGGGATGATGTCACGTCGGGCTGTAAACCCTGGACATGTCATCAGTGTGGAGTGGAACTAGCCTCCATGTTTTCCTCATTAGAAGAGTGCAGGCCAGGTCCCACACCCACACGCTGTCTAACCCACCGACTCGGTGATGCTGACCGTCGACAATCCACCAAAGACAATACAAAGAGAAACTATATTCATATGAACCAGCAGCAACTAGCAGGCCAGGAACGCCACGGCCTGCATACACCTGGTCTGTCCTGGATGTAATACCAAGATGCGCAAGATGCGAACATGCATCTGTTAAAAAGGTATGGAGTTCAAAAATGTAGGCACTTATTGATGTGGTTTGGGCTTCAGCTAGGCCCTTAAGTATACATTTTTACTTCAGCACAAATTAAGTGTTCATAATTTAACTGGATAGCACATACAATTAATTAATTAATACAAAATGTATGATTTAAAAAGTACCTACCTCTTGTAGCTCTCTTTCAAAAACACAAAACACATACAAGGGCCCTAAGAAGAGACAGAAAAAACAACTATTAGAGAGTGCCAAGGAGACAGAGAGAAGAGATGAGAGGAAACCATGAGAGAGAAAGAGAGAGAGGTAGCCATATAGAGAGTGGGAGAGAGACAGAGAGAGAGAGAGAGAGGGACAAGAGAGAAGGACAAACACTTATACTCATGAGTACTGTGTGTGTGTGTGTGTGTGTGTGTGTGTGTGTGTGTGCGTGCGTGCGTGCGTGCGTGCGTGCGTGCGTGCGTGCGTGCGTGCGTGCGTGTGTGTGTGTGTGTCTTGTCACCATTGAGCACACTTTAATGTGGCCTCCCAGTGATCCAGCAGGTCAATCTGTTTTAACTATCAACCTGAGCTTCTCACTTGGACACACACACACACACATACACACACAGACACAGGCACACACACACATACACAGACACAGGCACACACATACACACACACACACACACACACACACACAAAGTCCGACACCAACAAGCAGCAATCCAAAATGTAACCTGGCCCATTGGCTGAGCTTCATCACATGTTCTCCTGTACCTCTAAAGCCATTCAAGCCTCTTGGATGGAGGGTATTTTTATACCAACCACTTGATGTTGAGGGACCCTCTGTAAAAACTGTGTTGATATTGGGTTCCAGTGTGTGTGTGTATGTGTGTGGGTGTTTGTCTCTGTGTGTGCGTATGTCGTGTGAGAGTGCTTGCATGTGTGTGACAAGGAACTGGATATGCATCAGAAGTGTGGGCTAATTTATCCAAAAGAATGCTCATGAAGAGGTGATAACTTGCAGTGATTGCAGCTACTGTTGGTGGGAAAAAGCGAGAGAGTCAGAGAGAGAGATAGAGAGAGAGACAGAGAGAGGGACAGATAACCAAAGTTATATTTTGGTGGCTGTGGAAAGCTCTCATAATGCTTTGCATTGACAGAACCATTTTCTTTTGGTGGGTGATGTAACCATAGATAAATAAACGTAGATACCGCTTTTGGGATTTGATATGCGTCTGTGTAGTCACCATATTGGGCAGCAACAGTTAAGAGTCAGAGAGAGTAGATTGTTTGGAAAAAAGCATTTGGCTGCACAAACATTCAAAACATTAACTTTTATGGGCAGGGCCTTGATAACAAATATATTTATTGCTTCCTAATTATTATCCTAAATCTAAACGTATTATTAAGTAGGCTTTTATTAAGCAAACAATCAAAAATAAAATATGCAATACAGTCCTTTTAAATGATTATGTATTTACTAAGTTATTACTGCCAAAAGGTTCTGAAACGTTTTAAGCAATCCTAATAATAAACACACAATAGAAACTGTTTTAGCAGAAACAATTCTAAATTATTTATTTAATAGAACATATTAAATAACATATACTTCTGATATGTGGTGCTTCAACAGATAAACAATACAGTATATAGTATATACAAAACAAATATACCACTCCTGTACAAAGATTGGAATCAGAGAAGTTTGCCTAGTAGTCACTTTTTAACTACTAGGCAAACAAATTCACACACGCACACATGTTACACCTCAAAACGTTTCTTAAAGAAATCCTGTTGCAGGCCTGGTGCAATGCTTGTGACCGGTGGGACCCAAGAGGAAATGGTACATTCACTCCAACGAGCAAATAAAATGACCTTGAATAAGGGATTTCCGTATTCCCAGCAGATTCAGGAGTTCTCAGATGAGGCGACTCCCAAGACTTTTGAGCGGTTTGAGCCTTCTGATTCCTGGTCAGGAAAGCCTGAGCATATCGTGTAAAATTATCAGTGACCACTAACACATTGCTAATGCCTTTAGAGTCCGTTTCCATTGAGAGAAAATCAATACACAGAGGATCCATAGGCCTGCTGCTTGTGATCTGTGGTAATGGAGCTGCACGTTGACATGGAGACTTGCGGGTGACAAACTCTCCACAGTTTTTGACGTATTGCTCGACATCTATTGACATTTTAGGCCAAAAGTATCTGCTCCTGGATAGGTCAGTGGTCCTCTCAACTCCAAGGTGTCCTAGGTCATCGTGGATTTTAGCACCACTGTACAGAACTCCCTCTGCAATACAAGTTGAGTGACTTCTTCGACAGAATGTCGCTTGCTCAAGCGATGGAGTAGTCCCTCTTTCATCATGAGTTTCCCCGATTCCTGTTTAATACGAGATAACTCTGGGCTGGACTCAGTGCATTTGGACTGTAGGTCCTATCACTGCATCGTCTTGAGCTTTTATTAACTCTTGACATTTGTCCCAAGGAGTTCAAATGGGGGTTGGATGTGTGAGTTGGAAAAGCGTAGACATCTGGTACACAATCAGGCGAGGTGCCCAACTGATCAACATACCTCTCCAGTGAACCATGGATGTTGACTTGTTGGCAGATTGACTTCACACCACTCTGTTATCCTCTCCCACTCTTCAGGGTCAATCTCATCTAGCATGTTTCTCGACAGCAGGTCTGCATCAATTCATTTTAATTTTCCACAATCCTTTTTTATCTATATATAGTTATAGTTAAATTTTTACATACAAATATTTTTACCTAATTGCCCTGTTTCATTAAAGGTAAATCGACTATCAAATGGGAAGGAGATAAACGCCACTTCCTCTCATTTAAAACAAGTTGATTTGACTAATAAAAAAGTGTAATTGTTTCAGGTATCATTTTGTCCAAATTATAAATCAACATTACATTCCATTATTACAATAAGCTGCATCTATTCGTTTTTAGATGTAACAATGAACAAAGCTCAATTTGGCATCACTGCAGTTTTCAATGAGAGCAAATGTAATTTCTGTCCCCTCATGTGAAAACAAAATGTGTTTATGTTTACATGATAGGGTATATGTTAAATGATACCCTCATAGTGAAATGGAGCAATTAGGCTGAGGTAATGATGATAGAAGTATTTACAGTATTGCCAATTTTTACTATTTTGATGATTTATTTTCAATATTTTGAGTTCTTATCGGTGACCTACACATGCATTCTAGGCACACACCAAGGGCCATCTGGCCCCTAAGGCGCCAGGCAGAGGGGTAAAGAACATGCACACAAAGTCAAGTTTAAAATATCTAAAAAATATATAAAACTTAATTTTTTTATTTTATTTTTTAAAACATACACAATGTTAGCGCCAATGTGCGGCATAAAGTATATCTGCAGCTTTTCAGTATCCTTTCGTGTGCTGCAAAGCTGAAAAATCTTGGGAACTTTACGGCAGGGATTTGAAGACATGGACGTGTTTCAGAAGCTCAGAGAGCTAGGCCTGAGAGATGCTTTCCCTAACGTTGACGTTTGTCATAGTGTAATCTATCCATTTAATACGGCTCTGGCTATGTTATAACTAAGAGGGATAAGGGAAAATGGTATCAGATGATACAATACAGAACTATTATGTCACTTCATGTGCAAATTACAGTTCAATTCAGTTCATTTTCCATTTCATCCGCTCCTCCACAAAGGGTTAACTCTCAACTCTCAAAAATTGAGGGTACATATTTGATCACAAACGTGCAGTAGATCCAAGCAGCCCTTTCATTGGAATGGAGAAAGGCTCATTTCATTATAGTAATACTCAGCAAACTACCAGAGCTAGCCTGTATATTTTCTCTTTATGCATCAACTTATCTTTTTTTATTAGGAGAAGGAAGTTGTGCACCAGCAGCTGTAGCAGGACAGAGGCAGGTGAAGCAGGACAGAGGCAGGTGGAGCAACACGGCCACAGGTGAGGTCTTAGAATGGTTCACTAGTTATATTCTTATTCTTCTTATTCTTATTCTTTAAGTTATATTGTTGTAGTTATACATTATGCAATGACTTTGCAAAACAATAAGATGTTCTTAATCAAAGTATAGGTAGGCCAATACCTTTACATGCATTGTAAACACAATTGACAATGAGTCTCATAGAAAATAAATGAAAGAAATGATTGACATAAAGCGGCTATTATTAAAATAAAGTTGTAGGTTATAATGATATTATTGTTTGGGACACATAGAGACAGTGGGAGGCAAATGTCATTCAAATGTAATATTACTTAGCAACCTACATAAGCAGAGATGGCCAATATATTTTATTTTTATTCATCAACTTATCTATTTATAAGGAGAAGGAAGTTATGCAGCAGGTGGTAGCAGGACAGAAGCAGGAGGATGAACAGGGCCACAGGTGAGGTCTTACAATGGGTTTGGTAGATGAACAATGTAGTAGACTAAGTTTTGAGCTCTTATACTGTAAGGTGCTTTGGATGATAGAGTCCACTAAATGGACTCTACAGACCACTACATTACACAGAGTAGGTACATTTGTAATGTTTTTTTTCTAAGGCTTTATAACAATATAAAAATATAGAAATCTACAGTTTTGGAGAAAATTACAAAAGCTGAAATTCTAAATAATTTACACTTGAGGTTGCCTATTCATAGATCAGAGCCCTCATGTCCCAGAGAAAGTTGTGGCTATTCATAAGGTGTTGTTGATGATTTGGTGTAGAGATGATTAGATCCGCCCAGTAACTGAATTTAATTAAAATTAGGAACCAGTATCATGTTAAATTTCTCACGATTATAACAAGCCACATTTCATGAAAATCGGTTCAGAATTAAGCAAGTTACAGTCGATTTTGTAGGGAAGTCTGCATCTCTCAATACATTGTATTTTGATGACCCGAACTCGACTACTCCAATATGGCTGGCGCGCAGACACTTAGCAGCGACATACAGCACGTTCCTATATCTGTGGATTTAACTACCCCGACTCTCATGGCTGGGCTCCAGTCACTCTGCAGGCAAATGTAACCCTGGTCACCCAAACAACAGCAACCTGAGACTCATTAAAAGCCCCTTTCCTTGGATCTAAGTGGTAAGTGGACATAACAATCAAATGATGAAAGACATCTGAAGTGGACAAATATTTGCGTTTTTTTATTTATTTTTTTACACGTTGGTGAATTGTAGTTTAATAATGATGATGTCATTTCTAAATATTAAGTTATTTGAGACAGGCTTTTCAGTACATATAGGTCAGGAAAGGTCACCACTGATGTGTAAGCCATTCACTTCAAGTGGTTTCTGGGAATGTTGCTGTCTGAGTTTGTATGCATTATTGTGTGTGTGTGTGTGTGTGTGTGTGTGTTTGTGTGTGCGTGTGGTTAGTTGGAAAGCTAACCAGGAACAAAGTGGCAGTTCTGTGATGGACCTCATTTCCTCTTCATGTTGGAGCTCACTCTTTCAAAATGTCATGTTGCATTGTTATGTAACTCAGTGGCATGGTGGATAAATGCAACAAAAATAAAAAGTGAATTGGAGAACCCATTCCAAATTCCCACCGCACTGTTTTCCAGTATTTTAAATTCATGTGCATTTGTGTATGCATGTATGTGTGTGTATGTGTCTATGCAAGGTGACTTGCCACATAGACAAATTAAGGCACTTCAGATATTCAAACAAAGCAAGGACAGCCCTGTGTAATAATTCTTGTTCAACGGGGTCAACAGAACAGGACACGCGTACACATTATAAGTAACTCTTGGAGTTGGCTACTACAGAACATGGCTAATATGCGTAAATGTTAATCAAGCACTTGCAATAAGTCAAAAATAGACCATTTGTCATACATTGAGCAAAATCCTCAACCCCACGATGCTATTTGTGTCTGTATTCACAAAACACCAATCACCATTTAACATGGCCAAGCTCTTTCCGTGCAATTGAAAACCGTGTGTTTGCGTCTGTATTTATATGTGGTGCTGGCATGCACCTTGATGCATGACAGTTTGTGTTTATCTATGTAGCTAATGGATTTTGTGCTGGTCTAAAGTTTGTTTGTTCTGTAACCCAATAGCACAGTCAGTTTATAAGGAAGGTCTTCAGAATAAAAGTGTGAGTCATGTCTGGCACGTCCGACGGTGACAAGACACCCATATCAGGTAGCCCATGGAGAGGGCGAGAGAGGTTGCGAGAGAGGGTAGAAGAGAGGGAGAGAGAAGAAGAGGGGGGGAGAGGTTATGGTGCAGCTTGTTCCAGGCCTTTCTTTGCAGTGGTCCCTGAAATCAGATGAGGTTACAGTAGACGGGAGATGGTGGAGATATATAACCTCAACATCTGGTTAGGAATGACCCAACCTCTCACACACATATGAAAACACAAGAGGAAACACTCACACGCATGGATGCACACAAGCATCCATGCACACACAAACATAAGAAAACACTCACACGTATGCATGCACACACTGTGTCACCCTATAGCTCTATAGCTCTGTGTCTTCCTATAACTCTATAACTCTGTCTTCCTGTAGCTCTGTGTCTCCCTATAACACTGTCTTTGTCAGGGTAGGGTGTTGGCGGGGCAGCAGGAACAAGGAGGGATAGATCCAATTGCAGACAACTCGGGAGAAGTAACAACAAGAGGAATAAGGAAAAATTAATAAGGAAACTCAAAATCTCTGCTCCATGAACAGGCCGAAAAAAACACAACAATTTGGGATACACAAGGAACAAGGGGCATGACAAAAACAAAGAACCGACAAGGGAACAGAAGAAGTGAACATGTATATATGGGGAGAGACTTATGAGGGAATGAGGTGCAGGTGGGAATATTAACAAGGATGCACAGGTGAGGGGAATAAAGTGATTGGACAGCTCTGTGTCTACCTATAGCTCTATAGCTCTGTGTCTTCCTATAACTACTGTATATAGCTCTGTCTTCCTATAGCTCTGTGTCTCCCTATAACTCTATAGCTCTGTCTTCCTATAGCTCTGTGTCTCCCTATAACTCTATAGCTCTGTCTTCCTATAGCTCTGTGTCTATAGCTCTTTCTTCTTTAGCTTTGTGTCTTCCTATATCTCTATAGCTCTGTGTGTATAGCTCTGTCTTTCTTTAACTCTGTGTCTTCCTATATCTCTATGGCTCTGTTTCTTCCTGTAGCTCTTTAGCTCTGTGTCTCCCTATAACTCTATAGCTCTGTGTCAACCTATATCTCTATAGCTCTGTGTCTATAGCTCTGTCTTTCTTTAGCTTTGTGTCTTCCTATATCTCTATAGCTCTGTGTCTATAGCTCTATAGCTCTGTCTTCCTATAGCTCTGTGTCTATAGCTGTATAGCTCTGTCTTCCTATAGCTCTGTGTCTATAGCTCTATAGCTCTGTCTTTCTTTAGCTCTGTGTCCACCTATATCTCTATAGCTCTGTCTTTCTTTAGCTCCGTGTCTTCCTGTAGCTCTATAGCTCTGTGTCTATAGCTCTATAGCTCTGTGTCTACCTATAGCTTTGTGTCTATAGCTCCTCTTACTGTCTTATGAGGCACTAATCGGAACTCCATCCAGTCATTGAGTCCTGGAGGTCAGCCGGTGGCAGAAACATATAAGGAAATTATCAATGATGTTATAGGTGGACATTCAATGTGGAGGCGGATATCATGGCATTCTTTACTAAATAACTTTGATATTGTTAATCTTTCAGCGTGGACACAGCACAGACCAGGTGTTCAGAAAAGGAACACTAGACAATGGTTTGTTCTGTAAAAGAAGCACGGTCTTACCCAATACACTGGATCTTTATAAACACATATAATGGACACTCTAGAGTCTGATCATATTGTGTTTTGGACAGATCTCACTGTTTAGATATTAGCCATTACATTTCAGGAAAGAAAAAAAACAAAGGGAGGAAAATTGTGCAAAGGTACTTTCCCAAATTCATAAGAAAATACATGTCCAAAGTATTGAAGGTCAGGTTACATTGAGGAAGTAAACAAGGAAGTGGGGGTTTGGATATCAGAGTGCAGAGCAGCAGAGCATCGAGGGGAAGAAACTGGAAGACAGATGATAAAGGAACAGAAGGTGAAGGAGAAGCTCTGATATGTTGCAACATGATGGTCTTCATCAACACATCATGTCCAAAGGTTGACTGAATGGATATAGTTTTACTGAATGGTGAATTTATATAATTGAACTGGTACTTTTTAAATCCAGAAATACTATTGAATAGTAATATAGGACTGGTCACACTCTATCTCTCCTCAATTCCTCTGGACATCAGTGGTGATCCTAATTTGAATCATGGTCATATTATTAGGTATTCACAGAGTATCTGTGGATACCTATTGTTATTGTAAGGATTCTTCTTCCTATTATTATTATTCCGGATTGGTAACGCCTATAGCCCCTGATTGCGCAAAAGTTTTAAAATTTGTCAACGACATTTTTACTCCCAGTAAGCAGGTCTCCAAAAAGTTTGGTACCATTTCGCCCATAGGGGGCGCTATAATTCACGGTCAAGTACCGATGGAGGAACATTTCTGAAACTTGGTACACTGGCCTTATGTTACATGCTGAAATTTTGCCTCCACCCATAATGTCCGTCTTGATAGATTTCTCTGTACAGTGAAAGTTTTGAGAAAACTTCAAAAATCTTCTTCTAAATAACCGCCGGAGCAAATTACACAAAATTTGATACAGATGCTCTATGGACGTGTATGGACAAAGATTTTAAGGGATTTTTGATTGCACAATATATTGAGTTAATGCAAAATTGAAATAATACGGTAATTTGCTAACATTAGTCTATCAATCACAAGTCTGCTTCAGAAGGTGCCACGAACTGAAAACTTGCCATGCACATATGGGACATCTCCATTAACAAGTGTAGAAAGTTTTGTGTTGATAGTGCAATTGATGACGTCAGAGTGTCAATTGCAATAAGTGCTCAGTTACACAGTAGGCACCACTTTGCCTAGAGGGGGCGCAAAATCACGAATAAACGGGCATCTACTCTAAAACCAGTGTCTGTGTGTGTGATTGTGTGTGTGATTGTGTGTGTGATTGTGTGTGTGATTGTGTGTGTGTGTTTGGGGGTAGAAAAAAAGAGCTAGTGCTGAAGAACAAAGAGCCGCCCCGTCGAAGGGTTAGTTGCGTCTAGGAGTGATGACACGCCCCCTGGAATCACTTGAAAAGGGCGGGCGCAGGAGTTGGCGGTGCGTGTGGGCTGTGAAAACCTTTCGTGACTACTAGCAGTCCTAGTTTGTGTTGTTTTTGGCGTCCAGTTTGCTGATGTTTATAGCGATCATGACAAGGACCACTACTGCTTTTCCTCATCACTAAATATACTGAAATACTATATAATTAAACTAAAGATTAGTTAATCTTTAAACCTACATCTACGATTAGAGTCTCTATCTCTCTTCCCCGCCCACCCTTCATCTCTTTCTATATAATAATTGTATCTCTTTCCCGTGCCAAATCCAGCCATACTCTGGCATTGTTCTCTGTCTGACAAAAAGAAAACACACACACACAAAAAAGGAAGAAAGGATGGATCGTCTTACCATCTGAGGAAGATATGAAAGGATCAGGTAGAACCTAAAACTTTCCCTCAAAGCAGCCAGTGGTGGCTGGGTGGGAGGT
>OOFG01002230.1:0-11178 GCA_900323295.1 Molva molva | reverse complement strand
CCTCATGTCCAGCCAAACCTTTAGACATATATGAGCCAAGATGTCCAACCCCCTACCTGATATTTTCTCATCCTATAGTGACCAGGATTTCGGGGTATTATATATAATATAATGGATCAGCTCATCCCCAACATATACAAACATCAACCCTCCTCAACCCATCTGCTTCTCCTCCCTCTGCACCCACAGCATCGTAGGGCTGTACATGTCCGTGGTGTTGGTGGTGGGGAAGTTCATCCGGGAGTCCTTCAGCGGCATCTCCCGCTCCATCATGTACGAGGAGCTGCCCTGCGTGGACCGCGTGCTCAAGCTGTGCACGGACATCTTCGTGGTGCGGGAGACGGGCGAGATGGAGCTGGAGGAGACCATGTGTGAGAAGCTCATCTTCCTCTACCGCTCGCCAGAGACCATGATCAAAATGACCCGCGAGAAGGAAGACAGTTAAGAGCGTGGCGTCTGTGATGTGTCTAGGATGACATTACAGCTTTTGAGGAGTCCGTGATAGAGACCTTGCCGTGGCAACGGGGGCGTCTAAAAGTGAGCGGCCAACGTGTAACGGTTGTTAAGCAGGGTGTTTATTTTATGGTTTGAAGCTTTCTTTCGGATGACTTTTAATGGCATTGGATCCTAAGACACAACATCCTGTGGATTCAAATAAATGGTGGGGGTACCTCTTAACATTGGGCCTAACTAGCATTGGCAAGTGTCAAATGAAGCCACAAATAGATGCCCTGAAGAGTAAGACACACTTTTGGTGGCCATATTCTTCAACAGCATGCCATGTAAGTAAGTATTATTTGTTATATTAATTACGGTGTTCATTTATTACATCACATTTGTTTCATTGTCTCTACAGACATTAGATCACTTATTGAATTATAAAATAACTTAACTTATTAAATGATTGTATGTTCTAATACCAAACATAACGGCAAATAACGTTGTGAATGTTGAGTGACTGCCTAACAACTCCTTTTGGAAGTCGTTGGTATGGTTGGATTTCTTCTATAAAAATGTGAGACTGTCATGTAATGAGAAAAAGATAACATTACACACTGCAATAGTTTTCTTATATCATTGGACTAACAGAATAAGTCCCACTCAGTTTGAGGTCAGTCACCTTGAGTTTCTCTTCACTGGTCCAATTTATTTTCAGTTTGTTATTTTCTGTTTACTGTCCCATGCCCTTGAGACAGATGTAAGTTGGAAAATCCCTTAGATTGCTTGGTACCTGTTGGGTGCCCAATAAATATTGTACTGTAATGGAAAGCACAGAAAAGTCCAATAAGTGATACAGCCGAGGTTTATGCATTTCTCCCACCACTGCACAATGCATGCATTTCAGGGCTTTTGACCGTTTCTACAAATGTACATTTTTCACACGAAAACCATCCTACCTTGTGCTCTGAAAGAGTACTATAGTGAAACCAAACAATAGAACCCCATCTTCCTGTTTGGAGAGAACTTCATCTACCGCTTAAGATTTCTGACCCATGATGTAAATACCATTTTCCTATTTGGTACATCTCACTCCTGTCTCCAAAATAATTACTAGTTTCATTTGTATTTAAATAAAATCTTGAATGACCTACAAAGTCTCACGTTATTTGTTTTTCTTCTTTGGCATGTCAAGGACGCATGCCTCAAATGTAAATCGCAAAAAATACAACTTCACAAGAATATCCACTTTCCATATATTTAATACATTTTCTTCAGTTACAAATGAAAGCAGGGTGATGGCGCATTCAATTAGGGTCTCAGGTCTCTCAAGCCCTCATCATGATGTCATCTATCTTCATCCAATTACAACAGAGGATCTGGGCTGGGTATGACTGACCATTTCCATGCCTGCAAGACAAACTATCTACACCATGGTCTCTGAAAAGAAAGCAAAATGCAGAAAAACATTCATATTGTATGTGAGGTTTGACATGTAATCATCCTGATGTACAAAGTATCCAGTTTTACATGGTATGGTCATCCAAATCAGCATCTCCAGTAGTGCAAGTTTGGGTTCAGGAATACCATACGATATCAATGATCACTATTGATGCATGCAAACAATTATCCTAACTATTATCCTAACTGCTAGTCCGTTTTCTCTGCGAGTTTAGAATAATTAGTTAGCCTCAAATACACTTATGTACGTCACTCGATAATTTGAAAAATAATATCACACTGCTTATACTTACTTGATTGATTATACAGCGGCTTTGGGTTTGATGACTCGTACACTAGACTCAGCGGCCTTTAGCGCTGCCTCCCTGAGCGTGGGCTTCAGCGCACCGCGTACTGCGCTGGCGCAGATCGCAGAGAAGCGAATGTAGCTAAGGGTAGAGGACAGTCAAGAACATTAGCTAAAGATGCGTGAATTGTTTTGAAAGATACGATAATTGGATATCACATGTTGTAATTAAGTGACACAAATACATTCAGGCAATGAATGTACATATTTGCATTGAATAACATATCCCATGCAGCCATGGGCTGGAAGCTAGCCATTGCTATCATGCTAGCTGTCAAGCTACCTGACGATTTACACGAACGAACTTGCTAGACAGCGCATGGTGAATATTAATTCGAAAGACATACACACATGTCAAAACAGTAAGCAAGTGAAACACATTGATTGAATTACGTTTGTCGGCTTTATATTTACCTTATGCCTGCCTGTCTCCAGTATGCGACCATCTTGCCTGTGTTGTGGCTTCAAGGACAGGTCGGATATGTACGTGATAGCGTCACGTCTCTGTTCCGCCGTACGTACGATTTTTAAATGACCAATAAGAAGGTAGGGTTCACGATTGACAGTCCCACCATTTTACACAAGTCTAATATGGTCCCACCCACACCAACCAAGGACCTTATTAAGTTACATTTATAAAAATCTAAAACCAGATTGTTTCATGTGAATTTTACTGGATATAAAAGTAAATGCACGGGGCCTTCATTTGTTTAGTTCTTTAATCAACCATTAGGCCATGCTCATGCCATGGAAGGTTGAAACGTTTGCAGAACAATTTTCCAGATACACACTCAAAGGTTATATTTTCGAGTTGGACTGTCGTCGTATATATATGGTGAAGGTCACGGTGAAAGCAGCAATACATATGTCTACCACCGGGTGAAGAAGTGAAGCACTCGATGTATCAGAGCTTCAGCTTGTTTGCCAGTGTGTGATACTGTTTACTTTATTAATTGTATTTCATTTAATTTGCCCTATGATTTGCTAAATAGTGTTGACCACCAAACCTATAGGTGGCAGCAATGCGGCTGACGGCATTCTAGGGCGCCTTTATGTAGAAGAAGAAGACGAGAGGAGGAGAATTCACTGGAGGCTGATTGGAGGTGTACGATTCTTCCGCCGCCAGCCACTACTTCCTTCCGAGTTGCCGTCACGCTTTCACTGCCGCGCTCCCCACTTCTGACAGAAAGACCTGTATAATGAAGCTATGGGCGTCAGAACACATTTTCAAGTGAGTTTTTTTATACTTACGTGTAAACAACAAGTAACTACTCGACTCAAATGTGTTTTAAAGTAGTAAACAACTATCTTTTTACTCACGTTTGACTCCAGCTGGCTAGAAGCTAGCTCAGCCATCGGCGCTAAGTAAAGTAGTACCCGGTAACGGCATATGTCCTGGGTAACGTTACTTGCTGCTAACACGTTACCTTACTTGGTGTCTTTATTAAGCGAAACAGCTTATGCGCTAGTAATAGCTATATTACAAGTTGTATATTTACGCTGTAGTGTGCAATACTGTAACGTTACACGAACAACAAACTGCAGGATTTCTGCAGTCTGGTTTCGTTACCACTAAGTGACACTTGGTCAATGATCTTTTGCTGATTCCCGTTATTATTATGTTTTTTTTTCGTAACTTACTCACTGGGTTACTTGCAACGCTCTGGTTATTAAAATATCAAGACATGAATCCCTAGCCGTCCTATTTGCCTGTTTTTATGATTTGTTTGGTGTGTACTAGACTAGAATTATGTAACAATACACACAAGCAGTTCAACTGCTCACGTTAGCAGAGACCAGAGTGCCTGAATGTAGTGATCCAGTCCTCCATGGCCTGTTGCAGCGCTGTCTCATTAGAAATACAAATAAAAATTATATCTTATCTGTAATGAATATTAAAAATGTAATGCACCAATCTAGTTAATCCCATTTAACATTAAAGCTACGCCAAACATTAATATTATGGTGCAGTCAGTAGCTTTGAATAATACAGTTACTACTTTAACGTACAACTTTGTTATTAATTCGTTAACGCGGTTATAATAACTGAATCCAAGCATGTTGTACGCGTGCAGAAGGTTGTCGTGGCAGTAAACTCGCATGAAGGGTATAGTATTTCCCTGTTCGAAAAAAGTTATAAAAAGAATGCTGTCAACAGCCACCCGTGGGAGACGGTGACCAAGGCAGCGATGCAGAAGTACCCTAACCCAATGAACCCCAACGTGTTCGGGGTGGACGTGCTGGCCCGGGGGGTGGACACATCGGGGCGACTACACAGCACCCGACTGCTCAGCGCAGAGTGGGGCCTGCCCTCCATGGCCATGGCTGTGAGTGGCCCAGTAGTGTTGTTGTTGTGGTGGTGGTGGTGGTGGTTGTTGTTGTTGTTGTCGTCAACCTTGCCTCTTTTGATTAGGTTCGACTTGTTCTATTATGATGTCTAATATGGGGGTGGAGCACATATAGTTGGCTGTGTTATTGTAAGAAGGAGTGGGGTTCAGCCAACCTCGGTTCATCATGGTATAGGTTCACTCTGAAGGTTGAGACAATCAACCTGGACTGAATATTTACTAAATACAGTCTGAACGATACGAACACTTGGAGCTTAAGGCCTAAAATGATTTGACATGTATATATGTCAGCTGTATCACCTTTGACCCTTTGACCTTTTCTTCTGATGGTTTATTTATACATTTGTAAATAGTTTTTACTCCTGCTTTTCAATCAAGGTCAAAATCAATTCACACTGGGCTGTGCTTTCGAAAGGTTGAAATGACTTTAAGCTGTCCATTCGCAAACCCTTATCAGTTCTCTTTGTTGTGGCTGCAACAGCAGAAGAAGCTCTAGACGTATCTGTTACCAAAGTAGCTCTTCCTGATCTGTGTGATGCAGGCATCGCGTCAGTCCTGGAAGGTGTATTGGCTCATGTTTTGAGTAGACCTAGTACAGCAGCATGTTTATATGGAGGAAAAAAATGCCACTGGAGTTGCAAACTAATATGCTGTGCTATTCTAAACCGCTCCTTCAGATCATTGGAGTAACACGATCTTGCACCTACGTCCAGGAACATTCAGTTGTCGACCCAAAGGAGAAGACCTTTGAGCTGAAGTCCACTAACGTGAGCTGATTTGATTTTGATATTTGTTCTAAGCGTGTCGTTTTAGGGAGGCCATCGTCCTTTTATTTTGTTATTTTTATTGTCATTTTAAAGTGTGATACCTCAGTCTCGCACAACTGTATCAGTAGAAGCTCCCGAAATGATAATGGTGATCCATTCAACCTGATCAAGGTCTTGACTTCATAAATCGTACAATTATGTGTTAAAGGGGTAATTATGGTGTTCTTTGCACTAAAAATTACTCAAAAAATATTATGGCCTTTGTATTTGTTTCTTGAATGTTCTGTGTTTCATGCATCTCAATTGAAAGTTTAACAAACTCTAAATTACTGTCTTATTATAATACAGTATCACATTAGCCACAACGAAAAAATAATCATGGTCTTGTGTCCATGTAGATTTCCTTCACTAATATGGTGTCGGTGGACGAGAAGTTGACCTACAAGCCACATCCTGAAGATCCTGAGAAGTGAGTGATATTAATGGAGACAGGATGTAATGGATCTTGAATAATGTGTGCTTCTGGAATTGTTCATCTTTAAACTTGTGAGTTTTTTTTAAGTAGTGGAAAAAGCTTGTTTTAGGTTCCTGCACTTGGTGTTGATTGATTATGGGTTGTGTTCCAGGACTGTGTTGACCCAGGAGGCTCTGATCTCCGTTAAAGGAATAAGTCTCAGTAGCTACCTGGAAGGCCTGATGGCCAAGACCATCTCTCTCAACGCCAACAAGGTAAGTCTGTCTGTCTTCGCCACGGTTTTGCCCCTCGATGAGCGGTGAGATGCACAGTCTTGGTATTTCCTGTGTCTCATATCAGTGCGGTCCCTCACCTCATCGTGTCTGTAGTGTACAAACAGTGGCACTGGGTGGGCGGGATAGTGTGGAGTGTAGTGGCTGTTGCTCAGATGTTCAACTCCTTGCTGAAAGGCGCTGGGTTCGATCCCCAATCCCTCACCACCCCTCCCACCCGCTGCCCATTAACAGCATGTCCCTGAAGTGTAAATCCCCACAGCCGTTGACCTCGTGTCCTGGTGTCCCCCGTGTCCTGGTGTCCCCCGTAGGGCCGCGAGGCGATGGAGTGGGTCATCCGGAGGCTGAACACTGAAATCGAGGAGCTGGCGGCGACCGCCCGGGGATCCATGCGGGCCCCCATGGCGGCGGCGGCGGCGGACAAGTGACCCCTCTTCTTCGTGGAACCTCCTGCACTCATTTCATTTAGTACCCTGTTCCGCCCCGCCACGTATGTCTGTGTGAATGCGTGTGCCTGTGTGCAACTTTCTATCCTTGCTTTGTGACACACACACACACACACACACGCGGTGTGAGTGATCAGCCGGCGCCAGTCGGCTGAAAAATCCGGTAGACTTGAACAGCACCGCATCGGAAAAGACTTGAAAAATCATCCGTTTTCTTTTGCAGTATTGTGATAAAGGTATTGTGTAGGTGTTTTTTAATTCACATCGTGCCTCAACATCCTTCTTTCCCTTCCTCTTTTAACAATTTAACAAGTTTCTGCCCTGTCGTTCCTCTCTCAGCCTTCCTTTCAATGGCTCCTCGTCTTCAGAGAGATGTGAATTGGCTTAGAGCAGCCTTAAACATTGAACTTAATGCTTCTAATCCTCCAATAGCCGCTCAGCTACTCTTTATCTGGATCGGTCCATCTTGCGCTATCTTGATTTACAACAGCACGGGCAGACCATGTCCATGCTCAAAACAAATAGTTAATATTTAACACCGTTAATATTTAACCGAGAGACACTCAACATCGCATCAACCATTCAGCCATTTAATGGATGATAGCCAAAGCAACCTTTACTTTTCTTCCTTTGAAAGATTACTGCTTTTTGTATATGTGTCCCTGTGCTCAATTTCTGTTACATGCCAGAAAACGTGCTTGAATATTGATTTTTGAGTTAAACGTAACACACTTGGTTTGCTTAGCATACCTGTACCTGTCAGCACTTGTAAACCTGCAGTACTTGTGACTAGCAGTGCCTGTCACCTTCAAGACGGTGTGAATGCGCACATGAGTAACGAGTAGATCAGCGCAATACTGCTACTTTATGTCCAGGACCATTTCAAAGTGAATATTAACAAACGCTTATTAACACATCCTTGCTGTGATCCGCAACATTGAAATGGAACACGTTCTGGCTTTTGTGTTTGTTCATTTGTTTGTTTTTGTCTATAGTATTTATTGCCTATCTATGGCTTTCCCTCATTTTAACAGTATATATTTTTAAAGGTTTACCTTATTATAAAAATTGACTCGTACTTTTAAAATCTCACTTCAAGCTGCCACCTTTCCTGCCTTTTCTTTGTTCTCGTCCCCATCCCCCCCAGCCAGTTAGAATGTCGCTTCACAAAGGCCTTTTGGAGATGGCTTAGTGGTGCTTGTGACAGCCTTTAAAAAAAATATAAGGACCTGCAGTATCTGTTTTAACAGGAAACTATTTCTCAATTTTGGTAATGGCTTAAAACAAAATGCCTCTCCTGCCTGGGTGTGGCTCTGTGTCCATGACAACAGCTTGTACACGTGCAACAGTTGTCCAAATAATGATCAATACATTGGTTGGTTGTAGAATATAGAATCAGATCTGTGATGCCACCTGGCTGTTGAACAAGCCCGTATTCAAGCAGTCTTGTTTCATATGAATGTGTGATGTTTGTGCTACACAGAGTTTTTTGAGAACAATGGCTGTACATAGCTATGTATTTATATATTTTGGCAATGTAATGCATTCCAAGAATGTCATAATGCAATGGAATAACAGAAGAAAGTACACATGACTGACAAATGATTCACGGCAAAATAATAATAATAAAAAAGAGATTGTCATTGTTCCTGTAATCCATTGACCTTCTGTTTTCGGTTTATGTGCGTGAAATTTTCTGGATCATGATGATCATGGTCTAGGGTCTCTACTCACTCATTCATATTCCCCTGCAATTTTTACCGAAACAACTTTTACATTTACACATGTTAGTATCACTGAAATCACCAGAGAACAGATTTGGATCAATGAACAATACAATTGTTCTCATACTTAAATGACCCAGAAACAAAAATGCGCTAGTATAATGATCACGTAGCAGCAAACCCAATCAGGCTGTTGGCTCAAGCTTTAAGAAATATCACAATCATTTGGCCAGAGAAGATGTTCATGTCCAACTATACCACCGTTGGAAGATCCAAGGTTTTCCAACTTTTATATCGCTCAGCCATATCTCTGCATCTGATAAAACTGAGACAAAACCCTGTGCGCAAAGAAATACATGGTTTGTTTATGTCCTGCATCCGTAATACACACATCAAGTTTTAAAAGTGAAATGGTCAAACGTTTCATCATGATTGTTTTTTTAAATGCCATTTTCCTCCTGCCTGAATGTACATGCGTTTTGAAATGTTGAATGTGTGTTCTTAATTCTTAAAATTCAGTTCTTGTGTGTGTGTGTGTTTATAAAGAGAGAATGAGCACTGACCTCCTCTACCTCCAGGACAAGGTTGGTCAACTGGGCGTGTTGCATTTTGGGTATATCAATGCCCTTGGCAAGCTTTGCTAAAATAGACATAGACAAGGACAGGGAGATGAGCAGTGACAAGGTTTACACTCATGTCCTAATTGGAACTCTGTCTACAAATAGGATAACACTTCAGATATTTTGGGATATTTTGTGTGAAAATATTCTGTTAATAATGGTAGTCAATGTGACCCACCATTCAACCTTGACAATCCTGAGAACTTTATTCCGAACTTCATGGCGATTTTCAAAGAATCAGTCTGTGAAGAACAATGTGTGGACATTAGCCTTTACCATATATGTCCGTCATATGTCCACCGTCGTTGGACGGTAATAATGTCATTGTGATGCTCTCTCTATCTTGCATACCTGAACGGTTCCCACTTCGCTTGATTCTAGGGTCAAGATGAGGCTGGGGTGGAAGGAAGCACAATTCATCAATTGAAACTACAGAAAAACATTCAAAGAACACAACCATGATGGCATAAAATCCATGCAATTGTGCCTGTTTGTCTCTTCACGCTACAACTTTCTGAAGTTCATGTTAATTATATAGTTCGTACAAATATGATCTGTTGCATCTGTAACATTGTACTGCATTGAATGTCAGAATCAGTTTACTTGTCCATTGCAACAGAGCCAGTTAGTTTTTTTTTGGCCATGTGGAATTTTCCAGTGAAGGTGGATTCCTGAAATGCACAAGGGCAGCACTGTTAGTTAGTTCTGAGACGGGATGCGTCTGTGATACTGTCGTATTGTAATAACATGTTTTCCGGTGTTAAATAATCGCACACACACACCACATTGAGCTTGAATAGGAAGATGACGGTGCCATCTGGTTTGGCGGCGAAGGCCTTGATGGCCCCAAATAAGTCCATTTCAACGACCCCCGACTTGAAAATGAACTCAGGGGCCTTCGTGGCATACACCTGCAGCTGTATCTCCATGTCCGGATACATTTTGGGAAGCTGTCGAAAATGTAAACAATGTTTAATCGCATGTATGTATCTTTATAGATAATGCACAGTCAAAGTCACGTGAAGTCTGGTCCAGTCCAATATGGTCTGTACATTTCATTACATTTAGGGCATTTAGCAGACGCTTTTATCCAAAATTGCTAGGTTAACCCATTCCCCATATACAACAAAAATAGCTAGGATAAGATGCTACACGATGCTAAGTACTATTTTTAAATGCCTGGACGCACAACATACAATAAGTGCTTACATTAAGTGCCAGGACGTACAAACATACAATAAGTGCGTAAGAGGGGTGTTTTTAGGAGAGTAAGGGAGGAGAAGGGGCGGTGGGAGGTAAGGGGGGCGCGGCTATGCAGAGTCCAGGTGAACTCTGAACAAGTGAGTCTTGAGTCTCTTGCGGAAGCTGGTGAGCGCCTCTGCAGTCCTGACATCGGCAGGGAGCTCGTTCCACCATTGCGGTGCCAAAACAGAGAAGAGTTGTGACTTTGTTGTGCAACCTTTGCTGGCTCTTAGCGATGGCGGTGCCAGGCGTCCAGCTGAGGTAGTTGAGCGGAGCGCTCGAGCTGGGGTGTGTCTAGGCCTAATCTCGGATCTAGCAGTACAACTATGTTGTAGCAGAACTCCTCGGGGGCGACGGCACAGAGCCTGGGTCGGACAGCATAAACTGAAAGGGGCGGAGCTACACCTTGTTTCCTGTTTCGTTAGGGAGATATTCTACCGTGAGAACAGAAACTCAGTCATGCGAGTGGAGGAAGCTTCCAGAAGGGGATTTTATTGAGTGTATTTCTAGAGTGGCCAGTCTACACAGTGTTGATTTGAAACTTTACAGATACTTTTAATACTTATGTTGGTGTCCGGACAGGATGTTTAAGCTTGTCTTACCACCGTTAAAGTTGACTAATGTCGGCCGAGTCTGTTAGCCGATATCGCCCTTACTGATGCCACATGATTGGATGAAACGAATATGAAGCAAAATAAATTGAAACGCCCTGTCCACTCAGATTTGAGGTAGTCTACTAACAGATTTTAGATTATTAATCTAATTTGTGAGACTAGTATAGGCCTAACCCACAGTTCTACTGTATATTGACCTCCTATGTGACCACAGCCTTACCTGTGGGATGAAGGGTCCAAATGAGTTGGTGTTCAAATGCAAGGGAGAGCTGGAAGGGATCTGAGAGAAAATGTATGATTAACTGAACGATTGACTCTCTTTCTCTCTTTTTCCACTCTTCCTTTCTCTCTTTTTTCTTTCTTTCTTTCTTTCTTTCTTAGTCTCTTTCTTACAATCTTTATTATTTTCTTCTTTCTTTCATTCC
>OOFG01002224.1:0-11414 GCA_900323295.1 Molva molva | reverse complement strand
TTCGCAGGCCACCACCACCACCAGATGGCGCCGCAGGACGACGCACTCACACCCTCCTCCACCCCGCCCGACGTGCAGATGGGTAAGTAGGAGGAAGGTACTGTGTGTTCTGTTTTTATGATAAAGTTGCTCTTAAAAACAAATCTACCATGCTATGAAAAATCTGGTTCTACTATGAATGTAACGAGGACCCATTAATATCTCTGATTAAAACTTGGCGCAGTAGTCTTGCACCTCAAACACTGCAAATTCACTAGAGAGACTTTATTATGCAAGAGGCTCACACCCTCATCTGCAGATCAAAAGGTCTGCTTTCTCTACCAGTCCTATTTGTTCCTCATGAAGGCCACATCAGGCAACATCTGTGTGCCTTAAGCAAGCAGGAAGTGGCCAATCAAGTTCCCCGTTCCACCCTCCAGATAAAGGGAACCTTTATCTGGATCTTTGTTGCAAAAACCAACAAACAAACTAATAATGCTCACATGTGTAAATGTATATGTCAAATGTTTTTAGAGCATAAGCCTCTAAATGATTTATGGTGTCTAAAGGGATAGACTGAGATATAATGTGAATTTGCGTTTGCCTGTCTTACCCATATTCAGAGGAGTTGTTTATTTCCAAATTCATCATTGTGCGTCCAGAAGGGGAGTTTGCTGGGTTAGAATTGGCTTTCCGTTAGCCGCTTCCATTGACATGCAGAGTGATAGTAGCCTAGGTCCTGTACATGTGAGGGGAATACACTTTTAATTACTTTGTAACTGGAATGTGTTTCAATGTGTGTCAATGTGGTTCAAATAGTCGCTTATTCAAAGAGTTCCAGTGTCAATCTACTTGATTTTATTTGAGTTTATTTAGCAACAAGTTCCATATCGCTTGGCAGAGACCCCTTACACACCCCTTTGCCTGTCGTGGACCAATACATACGCGATAATGTCCAGTCCTCTCGTGTTAACTTATCAGTGATTGGTCGAGCAGGGAACGGGCATCCATTGATTTAGCATTTTGTTTTCAACGGCAACAATAAAGTGACTGCGCCAGGCAAAATCCAAACAATTTATTTTCAGTTGGTTGTGATACACCAACCACTTTTCAGCAGTACATTGGGATAATCTTTTCCAAATTGTTTTCAATGCAGTTTCCGGATTTGGTCGTCAGTTCAGGTACATTAAGGTTTCGGATATACTACCCCCTGTACAAATTAACGTGATGTGGAAGTATAAATGCATCCGGCTATGCGAAGATCCACGCTGTGAATCTTGGTAGACTTGCTGTACGTAGAACCGTAAATCTAGCTCATCTGTTATTTTGGCCTACTTCAAGTGCTACAACGAGCTATACAGTTCCCCTGGAGACTTCACTGCTTTGGAGCACATGAAGGAGATATCACCTTCTTCACTTTGGTTGTAAATCCACACCGGATTTGCTCGCCGGATTTACGATCCGGCATTTATTCTGTTGGCTTGTAAAGGCAATTGCTAGAACGACTGGCTAGCAGTGTTGACATAGTAAGCCTGATCTGTTAGCCTGATCTGTTCCAGCTGTATGGGGAGCATGCCTCTTACGAGGAAAACAAAGGACTGAACTGTCCTGGCTGACCTTGGTAATCCCTTTTTGGGTGGATTCCAGTCACATCTTTAGAGCAGATGGGAGGAAGAGTTATTCAAAACATGCAGGGATGAATCCCATCAGAGGAGAACCTAACATCCTGACCCCGCCCTCTATAAAGGTTATGTAGTGACTGTCTAGACAACTTAATTAGTCACTGGGCTGAGTGAGGACGATTTTGTTTACACTTTGTCACAATACATTTGTTTATTTGGAAACGGCGATGCTTGGTTTAGGTTATTGTCGAGTGCGTGGTGAGTATTTTTCTGAAGAGCCATGAGATCTTGACTCACCCAAACATCACCTGAGTGCACCTATGCCCTCTAATTTGTACATTGTACACACCCATATGCACCACTGAAGGACTCCTACAGGTTTTGGTTCATTCTGGGGTGGGGTGGCCGGCTCCCCTGTAAATGCCCCTTCAATTCAAAGAAGTTATGCATGTAATAGCCTGTGTTAAACCTATAGAGAGAGTCATCTAATGCAAACCAATCTAAAAGTGGTTCTCCATTAAATCCCACCCTTCCCGAGTGCTGTTCATAGTTTGCTAATAGCTGTCATAGATAGTTTTTGCTATCAGTATTATTTGCTTTTATAGTTTTGACATTTTGTTGTGCTCTCTGTTGTACTCTAATTATTACAATAATCGCAGCACAGTGATCATTTTCATTTATATCAATGTATATAATGATGTGTGTGGGAATTAGCAATCCCATTCTCATATTGTGATACATTTAAGGAGGTATTCACATGACAATTCTAGTAGTGGGTTAAGTCGATGTCATGACCAAAACGATGAATAACTGCTCCCCTGCTGCCCATCACATACTCTTCCCTACTCGCTGGACAACACACCGTGCACATCAAGGATGACACATATCCTCACAGATTGGCCTCCTCTAGTCCAACACATTGTGAACTCTCCCGCGCCCTCCTCACCGTGTCCTGCAGAGAGCCACGGGCAGCCGGTGACCCTGCTGATGCAGCAGATGGTGTCCGGGCAGCCCCTCAGCGGCCTAGTGGTCCAGGACTTCCACTCCATGCTGGACGTGAGCAGTCTGCTGAGGCACAGTGTAGCCGGGGAACACCTGAAGGAGGAGGAGAGGGAAGGTAAAGGACCCCACGTGTCGTCACGTTTCTATAGGCTGCTATAGAAACTGCTGTCGAATACAGCGGTTTCGGCAGGGTACAAAAAGGTTCCTGCGACGTCTGTGTTTTTCGTTTAATGACGCCAGGAGTTTCCTACCATCTCCGTGTCTTTGTAGTCCCTGTGCGTAATCCCCCACCCCCCCAATAGTCTATATTTTACAGATACCAAATATTTAGAGATGCCAGATACTGACTGAATTATTCACGTCGTATTGTTGACCCATTGCAGGCAGTGGTATATCGGGGGGGTGTGTGGGAAAAGTTAGACTATTCTGACTGAGCACCCTGTGCACACTGCTGCAAGAGAAGCCCTATGCGTATTTATTTTCGGTCTCAAATCGGCCATTTTGTCCGTGAAACACACCACTTTCATCATTTCATTCATCTCTTTTAAGAAATATGCAATGGTCAAAATAGATTTCATGTTTTGGGGATTGACTCAAGGTGTATTGGCATGCAGTTCAACATGGCATGGGGAGTGGACCTGCCCAGGGAAGGGAGTAGCTGTTTATCTAGGCACAGCAGCTTATTCATCCCACACTGCTGGCCAATTATCCAATGGAAAGCATGGCTCTCTTGATGTATTGACTCACCTCTGTGTATTTCCCCAAGGTGTTGCTGACCTCATTGACGAGCTTATGTCCACTGATGGTGAGTGCCAAACGTCTTTTTGTTCCGTTTTCTAATGCATAATGAACCCCACTTGCAGTAAGGCTCCAGATGTTACATCATGGCTGGCCCAGGTCCCCTCATGTTGAGTTCTCATTGCTGCGCCTCTCTCCACACACAGGAGTGGACTACAACTTCAACTTGGACGACAACGAAGGAGTATGCGACCTCTTTGACGTGCAGATCCTTAACTACTGACAGTATCAGTTTGTGCCACATTGTTAATACAATCTGTCAATGTACAAATGTACTCTTTTCATGAGCTACTCTTTGCTCTGATGCTTTCTTTCTTTACTTTTTTTCTCATTGTTGCACTGCCACTTCTCCAAAAACTAAACTTTTGCCATCCTAGAAGTAGACTTACCCTTAAATGGAAATTAACTTTTGTGCACCTCAAGAGGTTCTGTTTACTGAAACAGCCTATATCCCTCTGCCAAAATATGAAGAGATGAATGAGGTGTGCAGCAACGTTGAGCCTGAAGTCCCAACGATAGCAGCAACCTGACTGTTTTTTTAGTTTTTCTTTCATTTTTTACTAAATGGGGAACTTAGGAAGGGAAAGGGTAAATGAGGATGCCAAATTAGCATCTAGCGTATGGTTTACAGGGGCACATCTGAAACAATTAAGGTGTGCCCTTAGTTAACCGAGTAGAAGCCCTTAACGCCCCTGCACTTGTAACGTGTATTTTTTCATTCTATTGCCTTGCGACACAGGGTTCACCGTCAGGCCAGTGTTTTCATTGTCTTGATATCTTTTTACAGACTTAATGTGACTCACTTGTGGCTATTCAGTATTGAAATGAATGGTATTTATTTAGCAACATATTATACAGGGTTATGGTATAAAGTACAGGGTATCGATGATGACATTCTTTGGGTCAAACCTATCCCACAGAACTATTTCTGATCAGATAGGTTCTTTTGTTGTATTTATGAATACTTCGGTTGTGTTTCTAACCTTTATCTAATGTGGGAATGCCATATCTAATTATACTGCTTTGCTTTGTAATGCAACTTGCCAATGTAGGCTTCCAAGTTTTTCTATTAACTATTCAGTTATTATTGAATATATTTAATATTTGTTCATATTAATTTAAGACTAAACTGATTTTGGTTGTAGTTCATCGAAGCCTAAATGACTGCCTAATTTAAAATAAAAAATATCATTAGTCTCTTTTAATTTTGCGTCTGTGTTGTCATAGGTCAGATGTAAGTGCCATGGTTATATGATTCATGTTTTTTGATCACAATTGCCATCTCGTAGATATTTTCAGTACATTGTGTTTGTTTTTTCTCAATACGTACTTCTGATCTTAATTGAGTCATTTGTACCTTGGGGTCTTTCTATACCAATGTACAGTGAGCTAAACTGACTGAGCTACAGAAGTTGGCTGTATGAAATAAGATTTTAAATGTTTTGTGGTGTGAGGACACATGCCAGAGCATGACCCGCTTACACAGAGCACGAGACTACTTTAATGATGCCCTCTTGGATCAAACCTACAATTAAACATGTTTTCTGTTAGACTTTCAGGTTATGCTGCACCTTCACAAAAATGTGTATTATTTTTCAACTTACAATAGTGTGTGTCTTCTCAATTTACAGGATTAGATTACACTTTATATTAGATTACTTTAGATTAGATTTAGGATTAGATTACACTAGGATTAGATTACACTTCAGAAAAAGGGTGGTTTAAAACTGGCACTAAACTCAAACTAATGTAACAAACTGAGATGACTCTTGGTTAAAAACCCGGCCAAACAAAAGTCTGAGTTGAATTCAGTGCAGACTTCAGATATCTATAATCGGTAATTAAGTGCCTTCACATCAAAGACGATTTATGCCCGCTGGGGGTAGTTTGAAATGTTAGCACAAGGACAGGGTTTCCTGTGGTAGAATCCAAGCTCAGTTCTGTAGACCGTTCTGCTTCAATTGTAATCTCCTTCATCCTTTCATTGTGATAAAATGATCAGAGAGGGATTGCCGAGTGAGTCACTTTCCAAACCAGTGCTGACATGGATGGAGATGATGTGGCCACATAAAATGTATTCATTTGAAAGGGTTAAGAATTACTAGTAGCAAGGTTGATAATAATTGAGTTTATATTGACAGTAGTTAGTGTATAAACCTATATGCAACTTTGAAAGCGACATGACAAGGGCAGCTGGTATGATTGTCCCTTATTAAGGGTCATTACTGCCAATATTAGGTTGCTCTTGGAAGACGTAGAGATTGCGGTGGTTTTTGTAATGAAGACCCACTTGCAGAGATATATAGATATAGATAGATAGATAGATATATATATGCATAACAAAAAAATGAGTGATACACAAATGCTTCTTGCTAAATCTATCGTGATATTTCTGGATTTATGTCAGGTTTAGGTCAGGTTTCAACCACATCCAGGCGACCGCATATTCACTAAATGTGGTCGCTTGTTTTTACATTTCATCTGAAACCTCTTCAGTATTGCAGCCCTCTCTGTTGTGTTTAGATTAAAATGCAGACGTACAGCACTGTTGTTTACAAGACCATTAGTTGTTGAAGAAAAAAATGTGCTGACACAATAGGCTAAAATATTTTAAATCTTTTGGCATTGCGAGCCCAGATTGATGGACCCTTAAGACAGAAATGCTTTGCTTTGTAACTAACTTCGTAACTGAAATATTCCCAGTAAGGGATTGTTGTTGAATACAAAGCACAAAAAAAAAAGTATACCCATGTAAAAGCCTCCGGCCAGATGCACTTCATATGGAGAATGTGTTTGTCTCTTGCGATGCACTGTGAGAATGAAAGGACATGTCCATCGCTTGATCTTCAGTCGTTTGCCGTCTCCTCCTTCTCCTTCTCTCTCCGAGCTTTTTCCCCATCTTTATCATGTGCTGCCTGAAGGAGGTGCCCACAAAGGCGTACAGGATGGGGTTGAGACAGCAGTGGGTCAGGGCCAGACTCTCCGTGATCTGAACAGCCTGGTCCAGAGCCTTGCTGGTCCCACAGTGGGTCACCAGGTTATACATGGAGTCCATGGCCTTGTAGATCTTCACCGCGTTGTACGGCAGCTGCGTGAACACAAACACCCCCACAACGGTCAGCAAAACCCGCAGACCCTTCCACCTCCTGGCCCTGCCCTCGACAGGAAGGCCCCGCAGCACCATCGCCACCTTCCAGTAGGAGAACCCCATGATGCCGAGCGGCAACACAAACCCCAGCAGCACCTCCGCCATCTCCAGGCAGCCCTTGACCTCCCTCGCCATATATGGCGGGGAGACTGCCAGACAGGCGTTCCTGTCGCCCACCGACCTCACCGTGGAGAACACCAGGTCCGGGATGCCCAAGGTCAACGCCGTAACCCAGGCGACCAGACACACCTTCCCGCAGTGCTTGCGGCTGAACATCCTCTCTAAGCGCGGCAGACCCTGGGCGTGGCCCTGCGCCCTCTCCGAGGCCAGGTAGCGGTCAAGACTGATGCAGGCCAGCAGCAGCATGCAGCAGGTGAAGTTCACCGTGTAGCAGGCGGACACCGCCTTACACAGGGACTCGCCCAGCTCCCAGCCCCGGGCCGCGTTGGCCGCCCAGAAGGGCAGCGTGAAGAGCAGCAGCAGGTCGGCCACCGCCAGGTGGGTGAGGAAGGCGTCGGTCATGGTCTTCAGGTGTTTGTGGTAGGCGTACACGGCCACCACCGCCACGTTCCCCGCCACGCCCACCACGAGGCAGGCGGTGTAGACGACGGGCAGGAAGATCGCGGAGAAGGAGCGCACGTCGCCCTTCTCGCAGAGGGTGGGGTAGTCCTCGTAGCTGTAGTTGAGACTGAAGTTGTCGTTGTAATAGTAAGCTTCTCCGTCCTCTGAGGCATCCATTGTGATGAGTGTAGGCTGTCGGTGAGAGAGAGAGAGGATGTCTGAGAACAGTTGACAGTGCTTCAACGTGTGCAGTCCTGCTTGAACAATGGGGACAGATGGAAAACCTCTCGTGTTAAAGTGCAAATGTTGCGAAATCAGTGTGATACAGGTTGATTCCTGATCAAAAGAAAATGCCAATTTTCCTTTTGTATTTACCACTTCATTTGTATGTTAAGGTCCATGAAAGGTTACCACAGCTCTGATAACTGATTTAGGAACTTGGTTGTTGGCGTCCTAGTTTGATATGTTTGGAAAAAATACTGTTTTTATTCATTCCTTCTCTGTAGGGGTGTGGAGGAAGAGAACCAACAGTAGTCTGCATGCTACTCTTGGTGTAACCTTGGAAATTAAACAATGGCCAAATTTGGATTAAAACAAAATACAATATAGCGTTTTTTATTTTTAAATCACAAGGCTATACGATTGTAAATAGTTTTGAAATATGGAAAACATAATACAAATAAATAAATATGAAAACCAAAGCAAATCTTTGATCTATATATTCTTGATGTAGGCTAACTCTTGACCCTAAATGTGGATTAAACCGCGATACAGAGCGACGTAGTTCCTAGCACATACCTTAAATGCGTGCACTTTTTCACTGAAGGTAGCCTACCAAAGGTATCCTAAATTTAGTATTTTTTTAGTATGTTTACTGATACAAACAATCTAATCGTAACTTTATAAACAAGAAACCGCTGGGATGATTCTTACCTTGTCTGCTTTGTTGTTACAAACTCAAGGAGTGACTTGTATTGCACAACTCGATGTCAAGAGAAACGAATGAGAGAGAGAAAGAGAAAGAGAGAGAGAGTAATAGAAGCAGCTTCTTTTTCCAGGGAATGCCGTTCAGGTCACTAATGATGCAAGTCTGTTCTGTTTATGATTCGGTTTATGTCTAGCTAGGTATTCTTTAGTTAGACCTTTGAATTACAAAAATCCAACTGCAATAGAATAATTATAACTTTAGCCGACTAGCCGATAACGTTAGATAAAACAATTGACATTGGAATATAATTGCGCAGCGTCTATTTAATGAATTTGTTTAAGCTTTACAAAACACATTGATGCCAATTAAAAAAAATATTAATATAAATAACATACAGACCATCATGTTACAATATGCGTATATTTTTTATTATAGGACATTTGAAACAGCTTTTGTATTTATTTATTTATATATATATAGAAAAAAATACTGCCTCCATGTGGTCACATTTTGCATTTCAAACGGCTACTGGTCACTTGCATGGCGAAGATATGTCATAAATATATATATATATGGCCTGTTATATATAAATATATATAAAAGGGCTATACAAATAAAATTGAATTGAAATTGAATTGAAGATATGATATATTTTTATCTTCTATTATTCTGATTAGTTTAACCAGAAGCCAATATGAATAGTTGAAATAAATATTTAATATTTATTCATGTCCTTTCTAAATTAGTTATCATTAGAATTTGATACCAATTACTGTAATGCAAGGTGACATTTTGCAGCGCACAGCAGCGTCTCCTTGTGGAAAATAACTGGTGGTACATTTGGTAACAGTGCTGCTCATGCTATTATAGGGTTTAAGAGGTTTTGCTCGCCCCTGAAATCCAGCTTTCTACGGAGAAAGACCGATTTGTTAAGCCTGTAAATGTCAGAGTGTAGACCACAGCAACTAGCAGACAAAGGCTATTGATCAACAGCCTTATAGAAATACATTAAAAAAAGGTTTTCCGCATACTCGGATTCATATCATAGCCTATAGTATAGTACTTAATATTTATTTCCTTTATCGTAAACTATCTCTGGTTTTTGAGAATCGGAAATATAAAAATCCATTTTAATATAGCGTGATTGGCTGATATTTTGGACTGCCATAAAAATGAATACAAGCACACACTTTGTCTGTAAACGGCAAAGAAAAATAGATTGCGTTGTAATCTTGGTTTAATCCTAGTGTCGTTTTAGACTGCTATTTTAGCATTATTAAATGTAAAATATTTTCAGCACAAGAACAACGAAAGGAGTTTTTTCTTTTTTCTTTTTTCTAATTCCTGGTGGGAGTTTTCGACCAGTGGGCGCTCCGAAGTTGAGGCGAGATCGGTGAGTGTTTATGATTAAGAAGCAAATGTTGTCCTTTGTATTGCTTGAGTAGCCTACGCACTCATATACAACTAAACATACATTTGACAGATAGGAGATGATAGGGCTGTGAGGTTTTAAAGTACTAAACGCTACTGAACACCATTCCTTGTAAATAGCCTATCTTAATCCCTTGAGATTTTTCTGCTATTCTAGCTCTAATCCTAAATCGGCCTACACATTGTTTCTCTTTTGATTTACCTATATGCATCGATAAAGAAAGGATTGATCACAGATGAAAATTAACAATAACGATTGTTTCAGGAACGCTTAGTGCACAAAAACATAGGCTACTTCTTCTAGACGTACGTCTTTCAACAGTTAGAAATGCCTGTTTCTGTTATTTCTGCACCACTCTCTCCTCGTGAACATGTACACTTTCAATGAGTCTATATAAAGCTGTATATAAACTCATCACTTTTGCGGGTGTGTTTGTGTGTGTGTGTGTGTGTGTGTGTGTGCGTGAATGTGTGTGTATGTGTGTGTGTGTGTGTGTGTGTGTGTGTGTGTGTGTGTGTGTGTGTGTGTGTGTGTGTGTGTGTGTGTGTGTGTGTGTGTGTGTGTGTGTGTGTGTGTGCGCGCACACACACATTTAAGTATATAGGGGTTTGGGGCTAAATATGGTCTAAATAGCGTATCAGTCGGATGACGGCTAGGCTAGTGTGTGTGTGTGTGTGTGTGTGTGAGTGAGTGAGTCCCATATCTGATGCAGCTCTCTGCTCAAGGTCAACCTGGAGTGAAATGAGAGGCGGAGAGAGAGAGAGAGAGGGAGACCTCTGTCCACCATTCTATGGTAATCACATAGGCCACGCCCCCTCCAGGTACTCCGAAAGGCTGATTGCCAATGGTACCCAGGTAGGCGTGTTCGTGATGACCTCACTCTTTCTGTCAGTAGCTCCTTGACCCCCCCCACCCCTTGGCTCCACCCTCTTTGTGACTCACCTGCCGCCATGCCCAAGATTATTCAAATTTATGCTCAACGGCATAAATTACAATTAGAATTTGGTTGTCATCGCAACAAGCGAAATTTAAACACCCAGTCTACAGAACAGCTAAGCCTATAGTTAACCATATCCCAGCATGCACCTCTGCACGCTCAGACAACACACACACACACACCCACACACCTCTCTTCACGAATGTGACCACTCATATTGATACGTACTTATAAAGTTTGGGACGTTGTCGGGAACGTTGACATGGGATGAAATTCGAAAGAGAATCGTAACGGCAATTCTCAGATCTCCTCTGTGTCCAGCTATTGGTTCTTTGTGATTGATGCCAGTAATTGTACATTGTTAAAGATATGGTTTGATTTACACAAAGAAGACACACTTTTTACTTGGCAATATTCTTCTTTATTACAAATATTTTAAGTACTTCATCCAGTATGAATCAAACAAAAGTACGGTCATCATGACCTCATGCGTTGTTGCGACATTCCGTGCTTAACTCGTTAACCTGCTCGTTAAGATAAAAAGAAAAACGTTTACGACCCAGGTGTGGTTCGATTGGCGGTGTCCGTGGCACTGTTTAAATAATAAGTCACCCGCTTCATAAGGATTTATGTAAAATGCAGCTGTAAGCAGCCAGAATACACCTCATAATAAATAGATGTCTTTGGGCCTTGTTTCTATCTCCCGAAAACATCTCGCACATTTTTTAACTATCCGCACATTTGCCATCTTTTCCAGCTTTGCCGGCGAGGAAAATAATCTTTGTTGAAAAAGCTTCTTATTGGCCGTGAAGATGATTAATTGCAAACATTAGCATCGGGAGGAGCAGGGCCTCCTGGTAAATTCAGCGCTGGGTAGTTTATTGCTGCGTCATATAAGCCAATGATCTCTCGCCTCCGGGCGAGCTGGGAAGGAGCATCTGTGGGGGAGAGAGATGTACGCAGAGGAGAGAGAGAAAGGGAGGGAGAGATATGTAAATAGAGGACAG
>OOFG01002221.1:0-11284 GCA_900323295.1 Molva molva | reverse complement strand
TGATAAACGACCCTCACTTACAGTTCTTATACTGTTGATAGTGAAGAAATACTTTTGCAGGTCTGTTTGTGTATGTTGGCCCAGTTCCTAATGCCTCGGCCAATCACAATGTGTGGAATTAAATGTTCTAACGTTAATCATTAATAAATATTTAGGATTAAATATATATAATGATTCATCTTTAATCCTATTAACGTGTTATACAAAAAGTAATAAGTATAATAATAAGTAAGTATAATAAATAATTGATATACAAAAATAATGTAATTATTTAATACATTCATTCGTACAATGTTTAAATTAGGTTTGAGTAGCCCTTAAGGGTTTCTCGGTGCTCCTTGGCTCGAAGGATGGAGTTTCGCACGCTTCCCCCTCGCAAAGAGCGCATCAAGCCATGTCGCTGCCCTGCTGAGTCGCTACGCTTTCATGAAGGAATTTGTAATGTGCGTCAACACATGTCATCATAAGGACAGAGATCCTTGACTTGTAGTTTCTGTAGGTGCTGTCACTATGTGACTGGATGTAGATGTGTTTTCTATCAAGGGAACCCAAGTAATGAGGAAACTGACTTTTTTTATGAAAGTCTTCAGCAATGGCATGCCACTCAGACTCAGTTTTTGGTGGCTGCAAATGATCAACAAAAAATACTTACTCGAGTAGACACACATTATCTGTGAAGCAATGCATAAGCCTGCCTTCAAAAATTCTCCTTTCAGCACCTCTCCTATCATAGACACAGTGCTGGCCCCATCTTTTCCTTGAAACGGAGGGACTTGTATGTTTCACCTTAGAGAGATTATGACATTAGGAATACATGTGAAAAAAAAAAAATCTAAATAATTGTATTCAACAACGCACCAGTAGCCAAAAAACGGAGGGTCAAAGCGAGTCTCCCCTAGTAGTGATTGCCCGTCGCGTTTTGGTGTATGCCGGGAGATCAGGTTCCACCATTCCTAATTGTCACAATCGCAGGCGAAGCCGTGGCCCCTCGCAGCGGCAGGAAGCGCGATCGCGCTGCCGGCGCTAAGAGACATTCTCGCCTTGGTCTTATCAATCAGCCCTTTTTCCACGCCCCATATTACGGAGCGCATGCCCATACGCTCCTCACGTGAGAATGCACATCAATCTTTTGTCGGCACTTCCGTACCATATAAATAACCTGTCCTTTTCTCACCAGTCGCTTATTCTTCCCATGAACCTGCTACCGCCGTATTCTATCGTATCGTCCTGAAGGAACGTCCTCCAGTGGATTTTTGTTTAGCCTTAGTTCGATATTTTGTTATCTTTCAGTTATAGTTCGTTTTTGAATCTTGTTGGTTATATTGCCTTTATTTTTGCCTGGTGTCTTTAAGGCAATAAAGATCCCTAAAATAATTTTGGACTCCGTCTCTCTCTCTTTCTGCGTCTGGGTCCTGGTTAACCCAAACGTTACACTAATAGGATGCCAAACTTCACAAAGGGCATCCTGAGCAACTGCCTGAAACTGCCCAAGTCTTCTGCCTGTACACATAAATTAAAGTACAAAACTTTGAAACTTCATAAATCATCTTTTTGGTGGGGATACCCTAGTTGTATTCCTACCTGTACTTGATTTTTGCCCCACATTTTATGTTATAAATTTAGTTTAGGTAAAGGTCTACATCTATAAATTTATCATTTTAGCAATTAAGTGTGGGGAATACCACAGCACCAGTCTGATATTTGGTGAGTTGTCAAAATGTCTTTAGATATGAGCATGTACATCATTTTACATTGAGTTCACCTGGGGGCATCTGGAGTTCATACGGGAGTGAAACAGACGTATAACAATCTGTTAATTGAACAACCAGCACCAGCGTTAGCTCTACAATTTTAAAATTGTATACGCTTTTTGAAATCTTGTAACCGAGAATTATCTAACACACACACACACACACACACACACACACACACACACACACACACACACACACCTACCTTTCATTATTAAACCGTTTCCTCGATGCAATGAACATCTATAATGAGATAGAAGAAACACAGGAAAAACAAATCACACCACACACCTGTATCTGGCTTTAACGTTTAATGATGTTAGTTTAATGATCAACTGCCTCATTAAAAAGTTCACCGTTGTTTCAATTTCAACAGTTGGATTTCTCTCTTCTTTGTTGTTAAATTAGCTAAAAATGTATTATGAGCCATCATGATTTCTTTCTCAATTGGTCTTGTTAAATGTTATTCCCTACCCTATTTTTTTATCTCTGCAAAGTGGTATACGTGTGTGTGTGTATTTCACTTGGTCGTAGCCCTGCCTTTAGCCCCTGAGACCCCAGCTTGGCTTTATCAAACTCAATAAATACAGAGTTTAATGTGGTTTCATAGCCTGTGTTTGGCCTGAGCTCTGTTCTCCCGTCGGGGCAGAGCTTTTCATATTGTTTTGGAAGCAGCCCAGGACCCACATTTTCAGGTCTAATTGGCGCCAATCTCAGTTGAAATGTCAACTGAGCCCTTGCATTACCTTCTCTTGCTCTTTCTCCCTTCTTTTTAGACCTTCATTTATTTAGACATCAATTTGTCAACGTTTGTGAAAGGGGGAGTTAGGTTAAGTCTCTGCTTAAACTTGGTGGTTTGACTGCTTCATTAGAGCTGTCAACACGAGAGGGAGTAGAGAGTTGGAGACTGAAGAGAGAGGAGTCACATAGCTCAGAATAGACCCGTGCAAGTGTGGAGCAGGTTCCTGCGAGGATATATTCACTCTCAGTCAGCCTTCCATACTTCCTTAGGCAAGTCGCATTTTGGGTATTTTTAACGCTGGATCTCACTTCCTGCTGACATGTTGAAGTTTCGTTTCCATAACAATTTTAAAGGGCATTGCGCCGATGCATCCAATAATGGATGTTCTTGAGGTATTGAGAGGCACACACAATATTTTCAACATTTTATCCATTAAGTTATTGTCATTATATTAAAAGTATCTCACGTTTTCTGTTTTGTCTTTCAAAATAGTTAATTTATAAATAAGGGCCATGGTGGAAGATCCTCTTTCCAACTGCAAGACATAGCAGATCAACCCATAATTAATGGTACACCTTTGTTTACCCCACTTACCGTAATGTAAAATTATTTCACAACATTTTAATCATTCATACGTAACGGAATCTAATTTAGGTGAAATGAGATAAAAAAGGAGCCTCCCAGCTAGTACATACAGTGTGTGCTCAGTAACCCCAAGACATGGAAAGGAACATAAGGTATTAACACAGCAGGAGGATAAATGTGTACTTAAAACAAGGTTCAGTACAATAACAATGACCAAAGAACAAAGAAAAATGTCCCATGGAAAAACAAATGAATTCTATTCAACATGCTACTGGAGAGAATATTGTGCGTGTTGGCCAATGTTTTAATGCTCCGTTGTGTCCTCATTCTTTTATAAATTAGATTAAAATGTGCTTAGTGTGTCCATCATAAGCAAACACTAGGATACCCGTATACATACTAACACCATACAGAGCATGCAGTACAGTTAGCATATCAGTAAGAAGACACCAGGGGAGGGCCTGTCTTTTAAAGTGGCACGAAAGAGCGTTCACGGATGACTGACCATTTTTCACTAGAATAAAGCCAGCTCATTTTACATTATTTAGTGCACGTCAGTGATGCGTACCATACTCAGTGAGAAAGCATGGTGACATGTTTTAACCACAGGCGCTAAGGCGGCTCTATTCCTTGTGTTAGTCTTAAAAAGTTCCTCCGGGTCTTTCAGCCTCCAAGGGTTTTCTTAGGGAGATTTGTCTTACATTGTCTGAATAATTCATAGGTACTAAGGAAGTGTTAACGTCCCGGCGTTCTAGGTGTATTTCTTCACAGCAGAGCAGATTGTTTTGTCTTAAAACAGAAAGTTTCAAGCCCATTGAGCAGCGGCGAGCGGCACCATATGCAAATAGCGGTCCTTAAGCAAATATGGTTCCTAAAACCAAGTGTTACATTCCTTTAAAGGGTCTAAGGTGTAAAGGAACTAACACAACAACCAGAGATGGAAAACATTGAAGAGACACAACTGAAAAGTAAAAGGACATTTATTGTGGGGGAAACACAAAGGGAAGGGTAAGGGGACCGATGGTGGAGCCAAACGGAAACAACTTGGCAAAACAAAACTACTACTAAAGCTCCTTAGAAAGAAAAGAACCAAAACCCTGAGTAGCCTAGCTAGCGACAGTAAATTAAAACATACATGGTGGCATCCACCGCTTACCTAGTGTCTCTAGACAAGGGTGATCTACGTGTGTGCTATGTACAGGGTACCCCAAGCTTACCTAGCCCCCTTTCTGCCCTGGGAAGCACACGGCAAAACAGACTAACAAACAAACAAATAAATGGGGAACAGCTCGACACATAGCACATGGTAGCAAGTCCAAGAGAGACCGAGACACTTCCTGGAGTGTGGCCTTTTATAATCCTGGCTCCAAGCAGAAACGAAAGGAGGTCCCTGTGGGAAGACAGAGGGAAAACAAGACACGTCCACAAACAGAAGTGCCACTGGCAAGGCACGTAACACCCCCACCCATAAAGACCAAACATCCCATGTTTGAGACACTAAACAAACTACTACAAAACATACTAACACTGACTACAAAAACTACGAGACAACATCTGCCAACACGTTCTCAGTGCCTTTCTTATGGTGAATGTCCAGATTGTAATTTTGTGCAATGAGTGACCAGTTCATCAGAAGGCAGTTGTGGTTGTACATGCGTGAGAGAAATACAAGAGGTCTATGGTCCGTGAATACTTTTACAGGCCAAGCACCTTAACTTACATACACCTCGAAGTGTCGCAGAGCCAATAACAGAGCCAGAGTTTCCTTCTCAGTTGTCGAGTAGCGACGTTGTTTATTAAACTTCCTGGAGAAGTCACTCACAGGATGGTCAACTTCCTGGCCATCCTCCTGAACCAACACAGCATTGGCTCCAACATCACTGGCGTCCACCTCCAGATTGAACTGCCGAAAAAAGTTAGGTGCGGACAAGACAGGCGCACAACACATCATGCTTTGATATTGTCAAAGCATGGCATGTTGAAACTCACTGGACCAAGCAAAGCACAACTCTGGGCTGGTTAAAGCTGTGAGAGGGGCTGCCACTGAGGAGAAATTCTTACAAAATATCCGGTAATAACCGGCCATACCGAGAAAGCGACGCAGCTCCCGTCGTGAGGTCGGCACTGGCACTGCAGCAATTGCAGAGACCTTAGAATTAGCAGGGCGCACCTTTCCTTGTCCAACCTGTTTTCCAAGGTAAAGAACAGTCCCCTTCCCAAACTCGCAATTTGCAAGATGGGGGGTAAGGGAAGCACTGGACAAGCATTTAAAAACCTCTCATGTGCCTACATAAGATGTCCAATCAGAGGAATACATAACAATGTAATCTAGGTACGCCCTACAGTTAGGGACATCACCAAGGACGTGGGGAACTAGCCTCTGGAAGGTGGCTGGAGCATTACACAGTCCAAAGGGCATAAAACCCATCAGGCTTTACAAAGGCAGATATCGGATGCTTGTGGCGTTAAGGGAACTTGCCAATAGCCTTTCAGCATGTCTAACTTTGTGACAAATGTGGTAGGACCAATTTCATCAATATAATCATCAATAAGAGGCCGGGGGTATGCATCAGGTACAGCTACTGCATTTACCTTACGGAAGTCAGTACAGAACCGGGGACTTCCGTCTGCCTTCATGTCCAAAAGACAAGGAGAATTCCAGGAGCTTGAACTGGGTCTTGCCAACCCATTCTGCAAGAGAAACTCAACCTCTTTCTTCATCACCTCTCACTTGGCAGGATTTACTTTGTATGCCATTTACTTTAATGGTTTAGGATTAGTCAACACAATATCATGGGTGATAGCTGAATCGAGAAGAAACATTATTGAACAAACAAAGGAAGTCATGATAAGCTGTTAAACATCCCCTTGCTGACTCTCAGACAGATGAGAATGGTTAACAAGGCAAGTCCAACAATATCTCAGTTAGCCAATCGTGCACCTTGATGAGCAGTACTCTGCATGGACAGCCCATCCTCCTAACCGGCAGGACACCCTGCAGTCACTAAGGCCACAGGCAGGACAGGGGCCCCTGAGGTCTCCGAGGATGACAATGCTGGTGGGTCATCCTTGGAGTGGTACTGCTTAAACATATTGACATGACATAAACGGTTCTGGCGCCGGTGGTCTGGAGTGCAGATGGTGTAGTCCGTCTCACTCAGCTTCTTACTGACAACATAGGGACCAGAAAAACGAGCAGAAAGAGAAGAACCAGGTATAGGCAGTAACATCAACACTTGATCACCAGGCTGGAATGAGCGGCTAACCGCCTTCCTGTCAAACTGACCCTTCATCCTCTCCTGGGATGATGACAACGACTTCCTAGCCAACAAGCAGGCGTGGGTTAAGCATTCCTTGAACTTTGCAACATAATCAGGAGCACTCATGCAAGACTGTTCTGCGGTCACCAACTATTCTTTAAGGACTTTTAAAGGGCCTCTAACCTTCTGTCTAATGACTAATTCTGTGGAACTGAAACCTAGTGACTCCTGCACCACCTCACGAGCTGCAAACAGAACAAATGGCACATCTTTGTCCCAATCCCTCTGGGACTCCAAACAATATTTGCGCAACAACAACTTCAGGGTCTGGTGAAACCTTTCTAAAGCGTCCTAGCTCTCAGGGTGGTATGCACTAGATACCCTATGTTAAATTCCCAGGGCCTTTAGTACCCTGGCAAACACCTTGGACTTAAAATTAGTACCTTGATCTGTCTGCACTATCTTCGGCAGACCAAACGTGGCAAAGAACTTGGTCAGAGTCTTTGTGACCACTGGGGCCGTAATGTTGTGGAGGGGAATGGCTTCTGGAAACCTGGTAGAGGCACACATAAGAGTTAACAGAAACTGATTATTAATTAGTCTTTGCTTTGGGCAAGGGCCCCAGACCGTCCACAATTAGTTTCAAATGGTTCACCTGGAACCGGAATAGTGCAAAGAGGAGCAGGGGGAATGACCTGATTTGGCTTGCCAGTGACCTGAGAAACTTGACATGTACGACAGTGCCAAGAAACATCAGACTTCGGTCCTGGCTTAAAGAAGTACTTCAGAACTCTGTCATATCTCTTGGTTATGCCTAAATGACCAGACCAAGGAAAATCATGGGTCATCAACTTGTTGGGCAGCTATGAACTCATGTCAGGCGTCAGACTGATCCTTCGGGGCAAACATGACATTGTTAGAGTTTCCTGGAACAAGAAAAAAGTCTATACCAAATTTCTTGGACTGGGCTCGGGTGACAACACAGGCAGGGAAAACCCCAGGGTAGCCTTCATCTACAGCATCAGGCTCCAGATCAAGGTTTACTACCAGCTCTTTTAAAGTTTGGTCTAATGGTATGATTCTCGCTTGGGTGCGAGTGGTCCCGGGTTCATATCCCAGATGAGCCCCCAATTATGTTACGTTCCTTTAAAGGGTCTAAAGGGCAAAGGAACTAACACAACAACCATAGATGGAAAACATTGAAGAGACACAACAGAAAAGTAAAAGGACATTTATTGTGGGGGAAACACAAAGGGAAGGGTAAGGGGGCCGATGGTGGAGCCAAAGGAAAGCAACTTAGCAAAACAATACTACTAAAGATCTAAGCTCCTTAGAAAGAAAATAACCAAAACCCTGACTAGCCTAACTAGCAACAGTAAAACAAAACAATTTTTTGGACTCCCTGTGGTCACTAAAGATCCCATGGCACTCATCGCAGGAGTAGGGGTGCTAACCCCTGTGTCCTGGCCAAATTCCCAACCCGGCTCCAAATTCCCAAACCGGCTCATTCCACCTCTCCACTGTGACAGCCAGTGTGTGGTGAGCGGTCTGGCGCATACAGGCATCTGTGCATCACCTCAGTGGGTGCTATACACACTGGTAGTGGATGAGTGTGAGTGTGTGGGCATACCCACACACTCACTTTGTAAAGCGCTTTGGGTACTTGAAAAGCGCTATATAAATGCAATTAATTAATTACACGGGTGGCATCAACCGCTTACCTTGTGTCTCTAGACAAGGATGATCAATGTGTGTGTAGCGAACCTCAGCCGGATAATTGTGAAGCGTACTGATGTTTCCAAATGCCTTTATTTTACACTTTTCCTTCCGTAACACCTTTTCTCCAAGAAACACCGCAAGAGCACAGGACACATAAAATATAAAATGAGCTCTGACAACCATAAAACATTACCGTAACATTACAACCATCGATTCAAACTTTACCATAGCAGCTAATGTTAAGATGGCTGTTAAGATACCAATACAGTCAAACACTTCTTCATAGTTAACTCAGCCACCTTACATATCACTGCACATAATCATAAAGAAAATTGAATTACACAATACCTTGTTCCCATTCCAGCTAGGCGCCACCTTCCTTCAGCACTCTCTCTGAAAATGCGTTTTCTGAACTTGTGTCAACTTTCAAACTTTCGGATTGTGCGAGCTACCTATTTCCATCGGAAGTCACCAAAATAAAAGACCCATATTAGAAAAAAGGGGGTACTTATAAATAAAAGCCTGTAGGAAGTGGTTACGTTTGTAATAAACCTTCCTAAGAGTAATTTACACTCCAATCATAAGTGATCCACCAATCATAAGTGATTAATGGAACGGTATACAGTTTGCATTAGGCATGAATGATTTATTTTAACTGAAAATTACCATACCTTTATAAGAGCACAGATAACTTATCTCAAAGGTGGAAAACCTTTATAAATAATGTAACAGTACAAGCTATGGGAGGGGTTAATATGAACAATAGGGAGAGCAGATTTAGCAAGTCTCCAGCAACAGGACTAGCTTCTGGACTGGGCCCTCGACTTTGGACATCTTGTGGAGACGCTCCCCTTTCTTGCCAAACGTCCCATCTTTGAGGCAGACCTTAACTCTCCTTACTAGTCCGTCTTTGTCAGAAGTGGTTTCTGAAACTCTACCCAATCTCAAGTAGTTCCTGTGCACGTCATCTCCTTTCATCATTACAATATCTCCACCTTGCAGGGTTTTTTTGGGGGTATGTCAACGTTGTCTGAGAGTGATGGTGGCGAGGTATTCCTTTCACCATCGACTCCAAATCTGTTCTGCCAGGTATTGAATATGTTGCCATTTTTTCTTGCCATACATGTCTTTTCTGACAAATTCACCTGGGGGAGGTGAGGCCTTGGCAGATTTCACAGTCATAATATGATTAGGGCTGAGTGGCTCGACAAAAAAGCTACACACATAGCACATGGCAGCAAGTTCAAGAGAGAACAAGACACTTCCTGAGGTGTGACGTTTTATAATCCTGGCTCCAATCAGGAACAAAAGGAGGGGACCTGTGTGAAGACAGAGGGAAAACAAGACACGCCCACAAACACAAACATAAGTGCCACTGGCAAGGCATGTAACACCAAGCTATAGATATTCATACTAGCTATTCATAAGTACTAAAATGCAATTTTATAACAAAAATACCGTTGAGAAAATGGTTGGACTCAAAATAACCCCAAATCATCTGAGGTGCTTCGCTGGTAACTTTCCTTAAAGGTCAAAGTGTAAACTGAACTCATTGGCACTCATTCTTTAAAGCTTTTAAAATAATTCCTATTGCTGTATTTGTTCGTTGGTGTCATATTATTTTCTTTCTTTTCTATATGCAGTGATATCTACACAGGTGTGCTGCTTTTTGATGGACCACGTCACCAACTAAATAAACCATCCATCAGAAACATGGTGGAGTCTCCATGCCTGACCTTCAAAAGTTGAGCGACTCTGTGCCGCTTTATTTTCAATTTACTTCCATTTCTTACCTGAGGAACAACTACTGAATTCACTGTCTCACCCTCTCTGAAATTTTATATTTTTTTCATATAAGACTGCCCTTTCCTCACAGCAAAATGATGGAGAGTTTGCCACTGCCAATCATTATACATAAGAGGCTGGGGGAATGAAATGGAATGGAATGAAAAGAGAGTGAAGAAAAGATCCACACATGCCTCCATTGGAGATACAAAAGCAAGCTATAACTTTGTCTAATTTGAGCAATTCTATTTTTAATTTCAGGCCAGAATAAGAGATTCATGGAAGAACATTAAAAATTCACATTAGTGCATACTATTTATAATACTTGCTACTATAAATCTTGCTCATAACTATTCATTAAAGTTATAACCCATGAAAGTTACTATCTCATAATTAAAGGCAAAAAATAATCATAAACATTTTTTTATCTTGGATACCCAAAAACCTGTGTGTTTATTTTATTATTATAGTTATTTAGCAGGGACAGTACACATCAATCAACATTTGAGTTACCTAACCCTCATTGTAAATTAGTCAGAGTTAACCAAGAGGCAAATGGACATCTGTAGTCCCCGGGCAGGTCCACTCTGGCCTGACATTAACAGTACAGCAGCATTAAAAATAATCTGTAACTTCGATTGTCCACACTTGAATAGATGGAGGTGGTACACACAGGAGCTGGAGATATGGGTACAGCTCTGGTGTTCTTTGAGACAGTTTTTCAGAGTTGTGCTTATGTGTGTGTGTGTGTGTGTGTGTGTGTGTGTGTGTGTGTGTGTGTGTGTGTGTGTGTGTGTGTGTGTGTGTGTGTGTGTGTGTGTGTGGAGGCAGACAGCGTTAAACAACAGCTGTATGAGTAGCAGGGTGTCATGTCAAATAAGGGATCATTATTTATACTATATTGTTTATTCCTATCAAGCGTGTGCCCTGCTCTCCATGCGATACAAAGGCCTATCCACAGGTCCTCTGGTCCTCTGCAGGTCCTATAATGTATAATTCACTGTTGAGGTTAATGCCTCATGTGTATATATGGAGGGAAATATGGAAAATGAATCTCTCCCCTGTCCACCTTTTGACATTAATTAAAAGCCGGCATGTAAGGCAACTCTGAGGTGTCTAAAGGGTCCATACAGCGCTAACCAAAGGCTCAGGTGTTATTTCCACAATGAGGCTTAGTGGAGCCTGCTAGCCACTGAGCTTTATACAGCTAATAAGAACAACGAACACTTCCCTTCTCTCAGCTCCTTGTCTTTGTCTACTCTCATTTTCTCCCTCTTCCCATCAGTCTGTCTGTCGATTATCTATAGAGGTTATAATGGAGAAACCAAACAGAATGGAAGGGAAGCAATAGTATTGAGTTAATGGATTAGAGATGGGGGATGGTATTCTGATTACAGTAATCCCTCACTTTCACATAATTGATTTAAAGGTGTTGGATGAAT
>OOFG01002217.1:0-11279 GCA_900323295.1 Molva molva | reverse complement strand
ACCCCCACCAAGAGCTTGACGCGCCTCCGTTACCATTTACGTTCCATGTCTGTTTCCACTCATGTCTGTTTCCACATTGAGAGACAGATGTGCACCTTCTGCTTAGTGCTGAGCTTTTACCTCACTTCTTTTTATTCACCAAAAATGGCAGCTTGTATTGTTTTCACGAGCAGGCGAAACCTCATCTAAACAGCAAGGACCTTCATTGAATGTAAATGCAGAATGTGAGCTGTGTGGGATTTTTTTTATATTTCTGTTATGGTCGACATGGGAAATAATTTCAGTTCTGCTAAGACACTTTTAATTTCAAACAACAGTTGCTGGCTTATAGCTGGCTGATTGCTATAGCATTTCTAACATCACAGCTCTCCCATCGTACCTACAGCAGCTGAACAACGCGTTCTGTAACTCTGAAAAATACTAAAGTGCTGTTCTGCTGGGGTGGAGTAATACAAGGTCAGATTGTTCCCCCGGGCACCAAGTGACTGAGCACTTAATCTCAGTCGCACAAACACTGCTGATGAGTCAACACATTGCAACACTGGAAACCTTTTTGAAAACCATCCATTTAGAATAGAATATCGTTTACTGCTTTGATTCAAACCCCGCTGAATAACTGTCGGATCACATTTACTGAATGCAAAGTCCTTTTGTTACTCAAATAAGTGCTGTGGAAACTGGTACCATCCAACGAAAGGGGACCCGTAACACGCTGCTATCTTCTTATATATGAGAGTACTGCTAATATGAGTATTCATATTGCGTCAATGGTTCACTCTTTTCACAAACGCAAAACTGCAACCAGTGACAGTCCAATTTTCCGTGAATTTTTTCCCCAAGAATTCAGAGATTTAAGTTCAGAGGAGCAGCAATCAATGAGCATGGACAGCTATATGTCACTGAAGGAGACATCCGCAGAGAAACCCTACGCTGAAACACAGGTGGCCAAATTATTCAGTTGGAATGTTTAAGTCGTTTTAGAAGTGTTGACTTGCTCAGAATCCAGGAGACGTTGACCAAAGACGAGACAAACCTCTTTATGGATTCCTTTTCTGCCAAGAAGCTGTAGGATAGGTTGTCCATAACGGTGGCTTACCTTCTCAGGTGTCGGCCACTTGGGCTCTAGTTCGTCCTTGTAAAGGCTCTTCTTGAGCACCCAGCCCAGGCCTGGCATGCTCTCCACCCTGTAGAGCAGAGCTGGATCCTCCGCCGTGTGCTCATAGCCCTGCAGATACCAACATCACAACATGACGTCAGAACACTGGTCAAAACCTGCTGCATGGATGACTTCAATGTATGATGAACATCTCAAGTTTGTCTGAAGTCATTTGAAGTGTTGGAGGAGACAAAGGGACGAGGCGACAGATGAATAGGATAGGGGGAAAAAAAGATTCTGAATAAAATCCATCGTCGTCGTAATAGCCATGCAAACATTCAAAGGAAGGAGCTTTAGGTGAGCCCCTATCAAAGGGTCAAACTCTTTTACCTTTCACTCCAAAAAGGGTTATTTTCTCCAAATATTTACAGGAAAAACTAAGAACTGCAGCTATAAATATCATTTGTATCATTAATTCACACTACACCATCTGGGGTATGACTTTAAATGTGAAAGTTATGTATTTCTACATTATTCAGATAATACAGGAGGGGAATATTGTTGGTCCGGAAGTGGACCAGAACGCCAGGAGACATTAGGGCTCACATTACAGAATGAGGGGAACCTAATCAGTGTGGATGTTGTTCCGGGACTAACCCGGGTCCTGAGGCAGAAGCAGGACCCCTTCTGATTCCCTGTCCCACCCTTGTACAGCTTTGTGAAGAAGATCACAACTAGGGGTACAATTACTGCCACTATAGCAGGTAAACGGATAAAGTAGCCTGGAAAAGTACACAAAAAACTGGATATTTGATTTGCATATTGGTACCAGCATAGATCCGTCCCACTTTTTCTGCTTGGCAAGTAGAAAAATTGTTAATAAAGAAGATGAAGTTCTCTTGCAAAGAGGTGTCTAACTTCAAAGACACATGAATAAATAAAGATTAAATAAGAAATATAAAGATGCATTTTCTTGTTATTCACTGACCGATACATAAAGTAGGTGAGATTGTGCCACCAGTACCATTTTACACCACCCACCTGGTCATTCCAGGCAGAGATGCAGTAGAGACTGTCGTCCTCGTTCAACAGATGAATGGTCTGGCTCAGAAAACTACAGAGAGAGCAAACAGTGTTAATAAATAGAGCTGGAAATGGGAGTCATTTTATCTTGCAAGTATTTATCATATGACAAAGATCGCACATAATCAATTCTTTTTTTTTATTATCTGATTTTGGACACTTTCATATGTGGTACCAGATCTGACACATTGCTGGCAATGCAAACACAATGTGAACCATCAGAATGAAATGTGCTGTGTTTTGCTGCTGGCTCATCTCTTTACTCAGTGCCAGCATGGCTGCTGATAGAGCCAAAGCTATTCCCTTTCCGCTCAACAGCTCTCTAACAGTTAACCCGAGAGATGAACACCAACACCGCCATTTCACAAATTTCCATGGACTGCTTTGCAAATATAATTTTTGGCTGTTCATGCCTGAATGCAGATCATGCATGCTCTGTTATTGATGAAATCCTGCTTGTATGGAGCTTGTATGGAGCTTGTATGGAGCTTGTATGGAGCTTGTATGGAGCCTCTCAGCAGAAAACAGTTGAAACTCGAGGCAGATAGGAGTCTCTTACAAAAGTAAAAGGTAAACAGTTGAGGAAAGAGATGACATGCAATGAGTAGGTCTTTAAAACAATGTTATAATATCACTTTACTAGAGTCTATTTTGCATAGTCCATGATATAATATCACTTTACTAGACTATTTTGCATAGTCCATGTTGTATGCATTTCTTTGAAACAATTTCAACATTTAAAAATCTAAATTCATAAATATTCATAAAAAGTATATGTTTTGCAACACAAACATTGCATCTATACATATTCAGAATATTCCAATAAACAATTGTGTGTGTTAATGTGTGCATGGATGGGTTCAAATGGGGATCTGAACCATGGATGGATCACTAGCTGTACTGGTGGCCTCAAATGGGGATCTGAACCATGGATGGATCCCATCCACAGTTATGGGAAAACAGAACATCCCACAGTTGTAGCTCAAAGGGAACTCTCCTGCATGAAAAAGCTGTTAGCAGCTATGAACATTTAAAAAATATAATTTGAGCTAGCCTTTCTCTTCGGGGGTCAGCTTTGGTCTTTCGCTGTGCACTAAAAAGAAATGCCAAAAACTAATTTCACAGAGAATGTTTACCGAGGTAAATGGCATTCAAACTGGGTCAGGTGACAGCAGGCAGGGCTTCTGTGCTATTTGATGTTGCTGTTTATAAGAGGGATGGGGGCTTGGCACACGCAGGGGCTGCAAATACATTTCAAAGCTATGGCCGTGCAACAACAGACAACAGGTTCACTGGAGGGTGCAGAGCCACTGTGATCACTGCAGAGATACTGTGATCACTGCAGAGCCACTGTGATCACTGCAGAGATACTGCCATCTAGTGTTGACTCTGCAACCACATGCAGTTCATGAACTAGTCTTTTGGTGTACAATGAATGTCATTCCGTAATGATTCCTGTATATTTAACTACAACTTAACTATCCACAACCTAAGATTGAAACCTCTAAGGGCTAAAGTCAATCTGTGCAGGTTAAAAACACATGACTGCAGAGGAAACTACTATAGAAGACATTTGAAACACCTATTTTCTTTTATCACTCACAATTTCAACTGTTGCTTCTTGTTATATTGTAACAGAAAAATAGCTGTTGTAGCAAAACAATCGCATTCAAATTATAAAATTCTACTGTATAAACATGCATAATGCAGTATTTGTCTAGTAAAAATGAAAGTTTTTCCTTTAGCACAGAGGTGTAATAGTAGTGGTGTATACAGGTGTATGACCCATCATTAAGCCAACGATGGGTCTGCAGGAATGCCAGTGCCCAGGCTTACTTCATTAAGTACTCCTGTGTTCACCCCTTCTGGAACACCTCGTGATAAAAGGCCCGTAGGTAATAGCCCTTTCTCAATTAGTGTTCTTGTCTGTACTTGTGTTGCTGTTGATCGATCCATTCAACAGTCTGCATCAAGCCAACTACACCCAACTACACCCCAGATGCCTGGATGTGTTCCTGCTCCGCCCGTGTTATGGAAGCTGCACAGGCAGGTGACGTGTGGCCCTGACAGCCTAGTATACCAGAAGGATTTCACAACCAGCGCCACCGTGTCCTCCCGTCCTCAGGAGCTTCTTCTCCCGACTCGAACTTGCCAAGTCCGACCGGCCAAGTGCGCAAGTCCGAACCTGGTGTACTTGTATTAAAAATGACCCCGTGTGAAGTTAGGTCACGCCGGGGGCCATAACGTGAGACAGAACCAACAGGACTATTATGTTCCTGCAATACAGGAAGCTGCAGTTTCAGTTCTATTTTGGTCAAATAAACCTGGAAAAATGATAGGGCTTGTACATCAGAATGCATCATGGGATCTTTGCTGGTGATACTCATTTTGTGATGACTCGAGAGGGTTGTCGTAATGCAAAACCCTAAATAAACGTAAATATACAGTGACCTAGGCTAATGAAAACTTTGCTATGCCACGTCTCGAAGGAGAAACGCTGTTTCAAACACAACAATATCACCCCATTCTGACAAATTATTTCAGGATTAATTACTAAACAATGACCATGACACCATTACTACCAATGTCCTATGCTGCTATACTTCCAAAATGGAGGCGGTCACTTCGATGTGACGTCACGATGTACAAGCCCTAAAAGTAATTGGACAGAAAGTAGAAGTAAAAACCTAGGGTCCTAGAAATGTGGTCCTAGAAATGCGGTCCTAGGACTGCGCTCCTGAAACAGCAGCCCCCTCTTATGCAGGAACATATTATTGACCAACAGACAGTCAGTGACAGCCACCTCTAAACTTGGTGCATTCACAATAGCGTTATAACATGGACTGACATCGACTGTCTCTCAATGGACAGCTCATGAATATTAATTATGACCATAACCTTACACCGCTCAAGAGGCAGTTGGGAACAGTTCCGGATACATCCATATACAAATTAAACTGACCAAAGAAAAGAAAGATTGTTTTAAATAACCATCCCCTCCCTCTCTGCTCCATCCCTCCCCACCTTCCACCTCCATCACGCAGTGTGCATACACACATGTGACGCAACACATCCCCTGACCAATCAGGGAGCAGGTGCCTTGATTGGTCAGAAATTAAGCTTAGCGTTGGTTCAGGCGTCCACTGGAGTAATGGCTGGGCACTCAAGCCTTTGATTAGCACTACTTATTGATTAATACCACTACTACAAGCTACATAGCTACATCCAAAACTGGACAATGGGTTGAAGGAGATATGTTACAAATGTCCTGTACTAAATCACATAATTAACATGGTAGGTCATCAGAGTTTAAAGGAAAACTTCTGGATTTTTTAACCTGGACCCTATTTTCCGATCATTTTGGATCTACGGGACTGCTGCGGACAACAATCTTTTAAACTGGTCCAGTATTGAGTGAGAACACTGCAGCCGTAATCCACGAGAACGGGCTGCAATGTAATCCTTTGGGGCAACAGCAACCCGTCAATGTACAACCTCTGAAAGTCCTTGTTTTTACCACTGACAGGTTCAGATAATACTCTTACATAATATAAAGGACCCCTACAGAGAAGTACAACTTTTTTCTTTACCCTTCACGTGATCGCGGTCTGTTTGTTATTGTGTCCAACCAAGTCTCACTCAAGGAGAAGTGTCGCAAGAGTTTAGTAGTTTAGTCAGAAGCATGAGGAAAAGCTGGACAGGAGAAACGGTTGTGTTGGACTATAGAAAGTGTAGCTTAGTGTTATCTAAAAGATTCAGGTGAAGGAGAACTATGATTTTAGTGACAATAGGGAGATTTTCTGCAACAACGCAACAATGAGATTTCAGAGCGAGACTTCTCCTTGAGCAAGATTTGCATATAATACCTTTCATGACAGCTGTCATGGCATAGTAAGGCTGCTTATAATCAACAGAAATCAGCTGATGTCTTTTGTGCAGTTGATTAATGACAAAATACTACTTAGTCAAGCAGGTTAGTCTTTACTTTAAGCATCACTTGGTCAAAAATATGCGGTTAGTCATGGCAACTTGATTCTATACCGCTTAATACAAATGGCTAATAAATATGTACATTCAATAAAGTAGGCGGGAGCCGTCTGAAATCAAACCCATACTGGCACACGCCGGTCCACTAGAACTAGACTCACAAGTCAAGTCTCGCTCCCCGTGAGACTGAGGACAAGCTGCTAGGTTTAGTTGCTAAAACTGGGGTGGAAACAATTAAAGAGTTTAAAAGAAACGCGCCTTGCAGAACCAATCAAAGTCTTTAGGGCTGTCCTTCATATTGGTGCGGGACATGCAGAAGTCTCGAGTGCTTGTAAACACCGTTGAAAAGCACCTAATGACCCATCTCATCAAGTGAATTGTGTGCCTGCTTCAGTAGCAAAGCGCCTGTGTTGTGTTTGAAAGATAGTGTGTGCAGCAGCCTACCTAAAGAAGTCAATGGAGATGTCCAGGTCTTCTTCAAGGACAATGGCAAAGCTGACGTCCTGATGACAAAATAGAGGATTAAAACACTCTTGTAGATTAGTAATGGGTAACACTTTACAATAAGGGTACAATAATGAACCATTAATAAGCATAAGTGAATGCATTAACATGCTCCAACAGTTTAATAACAGTTAACTAATGGTCTAGTAATCATTTACTAATGTAGGTATGTTTACTAAGGAATGAATTTATACATTTAATATGGTTAACCCCAACCCCCTAATAATGTATAAATTAATACCTGATTTAACATGAACACCATTACTAAACATAAACACCATTACTAAATTATTACTAGACCATTAGTTAACTGTTAATTAATATATAGTATAGATCAAAGCTACCGGGGATGATATAGATTAAGTTATGTCGACAGATGCATACATTAGTAGAAGCACCTAAACATCTAACATACAGTCACTTATAATGGTAAATGTACCTTTCACCATTATAAGTAAGCAGGAAGTAAGCAAGTGCACTGGTCAAAGTCGCTCTTAAAACATCAAGGTTGCATCCTAAATGTTGGTTGTCAATGTGAACAGTCAGTTGAAGTCAATGTGAATACTCACCGGGTGCAGGTTGAAGGTGGCTGTCAGGCTTGCTTTGTAGTGCTACATTTTCACACAAAAAAGAAACAGGTTACTCTGATGAATGTCATTTTGGAGACGATCTCTGAGCAATTTGCAAAAGTTGATTAATTTGATGACAAAAGTGTTAAAAATAAAAAATAAAATTAAATGGAGAGAAAGCACAACAGCAACTCAGGTTAAACAGTGTGTATTGCCCTTACAGTCTATCAGGATCATACCTGGGACACTCTTGCATTCTTTATGCTTATCGGCGTGTGCTGGACGCCCTTCAGTCCAAAAAGCTCCACCACGTCCATGGGTTCCTGGGAGACACACACACTTTAACGCGGCACCCAGCAAGCTTCTCTGGTGATGTTTATCAATTGACCTTCCAAGTGGAAGTATGCTGTCAGTTACTTTGCAAATATTACCAGTTTATTTAATATAAAAAGAGAAAGACGTAGTTTTAAAAGATAAAATCTGAAGACCCATTTATCACATGATCTTGCCGTATGGAAGACGTGGTGGAAGATTGTGGTGTAAAAAAGTATAATTCATAAAAGAAATATGTGAGTGAGTGAGGTGTGTGAGTGTGAGAGACACAGAGAAAGAGACAGACAGAGACAGAGAGAGACAGAGAGACAGGGAGACAGAGAGAGACAGAGAGAGACAGAGACCGAGAGAGACAGACAGAGAGAGAGACATAGAGACAGAGAGAGACAGAGACATAGAGAGAGTATCTCTCAGTGGTGGGCCTCCATGCAAGCTGTGAAGGCGGTGCATGTCCATGTGTTTTGAAAGATTAAGGAATTTTATTTAAATCAATTTATGTACTTTTTTTCTTAACAAACACTATTTTGGATAAAACATCACACCCATGTGTAATGATTTCCTCTGTAGTCCTTGTCGTTCGAAAATTAAATAATCTGTTGTTCTGCTGGGTATTGATGTCTACGCGAGTCTACACTGAAATGCTGCCTCAAAGCGCTGAGTGTCTGTTGGGAGAAAAGCTGAATTCTCCTCAGTATTTAATCACGTAACACAGCGCAACAACGCCCCCTAGTGCCTCAGCCAAGTTACACATTTCCTAGGATTCTAGTTTCACCCACCAGTACCCAACGCTGCGAACCTCACGCCAACTCCGTGATTAGGCACCACATTAGAACATTACAGTGGTTATTTTATACAAAATACTATATCCACACTAAGTATGCTATTTGAAAAGCAACTGACATTGACCAGAATCTAGATTTGTCGACTTAAGAGTGTTTTTGTCACGGGTTGGGTGAGCGTGAACATATTTTCATTGTTAGTGTTCATCGGCATGCATCGCGTCAAAAGGCCCCGCGAGAGAGTGAGAGTGAGAGTGAGAGAGTGAGAGAGAGACACAGTATATATATCTAGACAGATAGATATAAACTATCTCTACATACATTATGTCCATCTAAGTTACCCTGAGGCTTGCACAGGAAAATGCGGAATACAACATGGAGGATTACTTCATAATATCCATCGATGAACACTGTGACCATCTGTGGATTGACGCCATGTGCTGACAGAAGAGATCGCAGCATTCTGGAAAAATTCGAAGGGAACCATTGCACCGTTAAACTAGAGACAAGTTTGTTTTGTTGTGTTGCAGCATAACAAATCAATGTGTCTGTGAAAAGCCTTTGAAATTCTGTGATGTTTATATCTAAAGGATTTCTGTGTGATTGGCAGGATAGTGTCAAAGGATTACATGCAGGGGTCAAGACTGCGACCAAAATGGTTGAATTTGTGAGCATTTATCATGTGGTTGCAAGGTAATTTTTCCTAAAAATAAATAGGTTCACCCCAAACGATGTAGCCTAATAGTGGCGATGCGCCACCATGTAACATTTTAATTAGGGCTGTCGCCACGAAGACATTTCATTTCTGAAACGGTCGAATTGGTTAAAACAAGTTTTATTGGAATAACGCTTCAAAAAGCCAAACTGCAATATCACGTAGGTGCGGTGTGGAGGAAGTCTGTGGCTTTCGGAGCAATTCTCGGTCCGAGTCCGACTCCGTTAAGGCAGAGCTTCGATGTAAAGCGGGTCGCACACCAGACGAGCCACATAGTGTGGCAGCATCACGTAGCAGAACAACACACGTTGGAAGATTGGGTGGTCTTGTTCTGTGTTTAATATAATGAGTGGTATTGATGGCGCTGCGATGCGCAGCAAGGTTTTGAGCAGTGTTGGAAGTGCCGGTGTGAGTGCTCTCTTTGGAAACACGACCCACTTAAGTTCCAATTGAGACACACTGCTTTGATCAAACAACTAAAAAGGTGGTTTGTACATTGTGCAAAGTTTCAATGGAATTGCACCGCAGCACTAGCGCTATTCAAGAGCATAAAAATAAATGCACTATTCTGGATTACGGATCACCAGAAAAGTGTATATTACCCAATTAGCAGCCTGTTATTATTAGTAGGTAACTTGTTCAACCTGTTTGTGCCAGTGGGGGATTACCATTAAGCAAATATTGATCATGTCACAAACTTTTTGAAAGGTATTTGTATAGAATACAGGGCATAATCACCACAGAGCGAAATCGCAGCATGGCAAAATCGTCGCCGACCAATTTGTCATGCACCTTTGTATATAGGTCGCACAACTGTAATTTGTCTGAAAAATGTGTATGTAGGCCGCGGTCTATATAAGCGTAATTACGGTAGCGTTATTTGAGGTAGTTAGAGGATTACTAACAGTGAGAGTAGTAATGATGATTGTATTATATGGAGAAGACATGGATTACTCTAGTCTTACCTATAGAGATAGTTGGGTCTGTTCCCAGCAATGACTGCAACTGGGACATTGAAGACATTGTTGTTGGGCAGCTGGAGAATAACAGAAAGAAAGAAATGTGACACACCAAACTGTGACGCCGACATTACTAGCAAGCTGTGCCTGCGGAACATTGCTCGCAAGGTGTGTTATTCATGTGACTCACACTACAACAATACAAAAAAATAACACAATCACTTACTATTATATAATAAACACAGGTTGTATCTATGATGTAGTAGACAATAAAAACATTATACAAGAAAACAATAGAAGAATCAAGGGCTCCGTAAAAAGCCTGTTTTGCCAACACACAAACTCGATTCAGAGACACCACTATTCCAACAACAACAGAAACAGCCCTGAAATGCCTTCAGAAAATGAAGCACGGAGGAGCGTCTTGAGGCTCACGGTGTCGGGGGTGAACTCGATGGGCGCGGGGTCCTTGCAGCTGCATATGCTGCCGTAGCCCTCCACCTTACTGCAGAACAGCTTCCTGCGCCGGTTCAGCTCCGTGTCGGCCCAGTGGCACTCTGCCTCTGGGGAGACAGGCGGCACAGTTAGCGACAGCATACTTCAACATAAGTTGATTTATGTCTGTTGGCCAAACACCCAAGAAGTCTTTGTTCGTGCTCATGAGGGTTTGGTTTGGTCAATGAATGTTCCCTATGTCAAGACCAGCGGGGTCTCCGTGGAGACGGGGAATCAGATCTAAATAAATCACCTGTGCCTTGCTTTAATAATGACTAATCACACACAATGCCGTCGTCTGCTGAAGTTACAAAATAGTAGCGGAGCAATAAATGTCGCAAAAATAAGTTTGTTTTCTTTTCGTATAATCATAATTTATATAATTTTGTTCTGATCACTTCACCAAATATATTTTCAGCATGAACTATGCTTTAGTACCCTTTATACAGACAGACAGTCAGGCAGACACATTCAGACGTACCTTCAGAGGCAGTGAGCTGCACCTCAGTCTTTAGCAGCACAGGGTCTCCCCAAGTGGACAAGGCTGGGGACTTGGAGTGCTTCTCTCCATAGACCTGACCTGGACCCACACAAGGAAGGTATGAAACTAACTAAAGCATACCTGCATTCTAAAACACAAACATTCATCTCCACAGGAGGTAGAGGCTAAGCTGTACAGTGGAGTTGCTTCCTCACCTCCTTTCTTCACCACCAGAGTCCACATGTCCCTCCAGCTCAGGCTGAGAGACACCTCGCTCC
>OOFG01002215.1:4849-21568 GCA_900323295.1 Molva molva | reverse complement strand
TGTGTGTGGCGGGGTGTGTGTGTGTGTGTGTGTATGTGTGTGTGAGTGTGCGTGTGGTTTTAAACATTTTTATTTTTTCTACAATGTTACTACCTTTTGTATTCTGTTTTTAGATTTTGGGAATCGGGAACAATTGGGAATTGAAATAACGACTGTATGCTATTGCTATTGCCATTGCACAATAAAAAAATGGAGGAAATCAACCAGTTGGTTTTTCTGTAAAATTTATTGTCACCAATACAAACTGATTAAACAATGAAGATGTTCTCCAATAATGTGGCACTACTGTAAAGGGTTCTTTCATATTTGTAGTTATTGTACTTGGCATTACACTGATATACAGTGAGGAAGATTTTTTACTGAGGGGACATGGAATTGTACTTAGTGCATAAGTGTATACATTCAGATATAATCACGGTCGGTGTTAAAGAAATAGTCACTAGTATGATCCACATTTGTTCTTGAGAAGACCACGGTCCTCACCAGGTGGACCAGTCCATCACAATGCAGGATTTCACCAGAAAACCTTTGGCTGGGATTAGTTTAGCAAGCTCCTGTTGAGCAGATACAAGAGGAGAAAGGTTCATATTAGTTCAATGAGATTCTTTGTATCTTTTAATTTTTATTTATATCCACAATGTTTTCTTGATTGTCTCTTAAAGGATTCCGACATGACCATCAGGTGTGATGTTGATGAGCCATTACAAGCAATTTTAAAATCAACCTTCTGGTGACAAAACAAGCAGCCATGTAACGCTGTACCTAAATACACCTGTTGAGTGTCCCACCAGATGTATGCTATATAGCTCAATCTCCCAGGCTACCCAGTGATCGTCCCAACTGGTTGGCTGATCTATCCATCATACATCTGGGTGGAAGTCACTTTAGGGTCAATTTAAGATTGCTTGTAATTACCAATCGACTTGAACTTGTTGAAATAGGAGCCCTTTTAAAAATCCATTATTTTCAGTTCTGTGGAAGTCAAGTGTGTGTGAGTTGATGTAAACGTACCGGACTGCAGGACGGGCTGGAACTGTCCCATCATGCAGAGCTCCTCCTGCTTCTGGCGCACGATCCTCTGAATGGGAGGAGGAATGCCGCGAGGGTTACGGGAGAAGATCAGGGAATATCCGTCGTCGCAGCTCCCGTCATCCTTCAGCGTGCGGCAGGCGTAGGTGATGGCGTAGTTGTCGTAGTCCGTGTCGATCACCCAGTAGTTGTCACCTAGAGAGAAATATGAATGAGCCTGTGTGTGTGTGTGTTTGTGTGTGAAATTGTGTTAACACAATGGTTACCTGTGCCCCCATTTTTAGGTCTGGAAATTCTTGCAACTGTCCAACTTTTAAAATTGTTTGTCCATATGATTCCCCATCGAGGTAACCTTATCCCCATGATCCCGTAGTATCAATGTCCCAGTTAGTAGTATTTTTGTAATGGCTACAAATCAATATAGCTCATTAGTCTGTTTGTATATACTGGACCATAAAGGAAAAATGTACCATCAAAACCATCTAAAGCTTATAAGTCAGCATCCCCATCGTGACCCCATATACATATCAGGGGACCCCAACCGGGGTCCCGCACCCAAGGTTGTTGTTGGGAGACACTGTCAGCATGAGTCGTGATTGGACTGTGGCTCACCTCCACTGGACAGGTAGCTGGCCAGGCCCTGGTAGTTCATGAACATCTTGCCGGGGGTGGTGGGGTCGGGTACGGAGTACTGGGCTGCCATGTCGGCACACACTACCCAGAACCTGCAGCAGTTCCAGGTAGAAGACCGTCAGTCTAAAATATACTGTCTAACCCATGGTGCAAGAAACTCGGGCGGGATATACTTTAAGACGAATTGCGCAAGGTGATAAAGCGTCCTTTTTTCTCTATTCTCCTATGTGTAAAAATAAGTCTAACTGACTTATCAAGTGATCTATAGCCAAACATACTTCTAAATGACATTGTATTGTACTTTAACTTAATTAAATTATATGCAATTTACCATTTTAGAAACTTGGAAAACTCACCCAAACAGGGTGACTCTGCCCCTTGAGGAGGCCACCATGGATCCGTCGTCTCCGATGGCGTACTCAGCTGAGATGTTGTCCTGGAGGAACAGACCTTCCGGATCCTTCTTCTGCAGAGCGTACCACTTCCCTGCATACTGCCGCACAGAAACCCCAGCGTTTACAAGATTGCACAGCAAGTACAATATATATTTCTCCTTATACAACAAGGCAGCTCAACTGTTATGGTTTAATGCTTATTTTGTCACTAAAGATGAAAGTTAACTTTATTATTATTTATTATTCAGACGGTACATTTAGTGGTCACAGCAAAATTACAGGATGGTAAACCAATTAAAAAGGGTTAAGAACATTTGAAAATAAGAATAGTCAAAAAACTACTAAAACATTAAGGAAAATGGATCCATATATAATATGGGTCATATAAATAAGAACATATTATGTAAATGTTACAATAACTATACTAGAGGTATAAACATGACATCACTAATAATGCAGTAATCATGGTATAGGTCTATCTGTTTTCTGTTGACTCACTCTCTTGGCGTCGAAGTCTTCTTTCACGGTGAAACTCTCCACCACACATGAGGCGAGGCTCTGCTCCACGCAGCCTAGCAACACCATCACAAGAGCAAACATTTGGAAGTCCATTCTGGATGAAGGAAAACAAAAGAGATTAGATTTTCAATAGATTTATTGAAAATCAACACTAACAATAACACAAATTTAGATAAAGGTCTGGTAAAGGAACCATTTGGTAATGTAGTCCCTAGTAAAGTGTATATTGCTCTAAATTGCTTTCCCGTTTAGCATCTCATATAGGTTAGTCCTTACAAAAGTCATGATAAAAACGAAGCTGCTGCAAGCTACCAATCTCCAGACATAAACTCCAAGCCAACTTACATGGAGCTGTAGAAAGGTAGATCTCCAAACACTGTTCGCTGTCAGAATGTCTCAACCGTGTTCTGAAAACCCTATATATACCCAAGACAACAGACAAGCCCACCTGTTTGTTTTCACATCTTGCACCTAAATGCAGAGTTTAAGTCTATCGCTGATCCAATTAAAGCAAATCCTCACTGTAATCTGTGGAAGCCTTTGCGTACAGCAGTGTATAGGCTTTATGTAATTACTGCAGGGCTGTACATAATAGCACATGTTCAGGTGAATGGAATGTTTACATGACACAACTACAGGTGTATTTAAGTGCATGTTACATGGCTGCTTAAAGCTTTTTTAAGCCAGTTACATTTGGTCAAATACTTTCTAGACAGTTATACTTAATAAGGCTACTTTTTCAAATAATTTATATTGCAAAGCAATGTTGCATTATTATATTGAATAGCCTATCTAGAAGGAATTAATATATGGGATATTTATTTATTTGTGATGAAAGTCGGTATTTGTACTGTAACTCTCAACCTTTCCTATTCCTAATGAATGTAGTTTTATTTTTTTTCAAGTTATAAATTATTTTAACTTGATACATTTAGGCCAGTGTAATGTCACTCTTTACTTTCATAGTCTGAAAGATGAGGGAACTATCTGGCATGTATGTTGTGAAATCATATTTGTTTAGTTTTGTGGTTCAGAGCTGTAGGCAAGATTAACAGAAACAGAATGTTCTTTGGCCTAGAGCAGAAATATTCTTCTGACAATCTAATGTTATATGCTTTGTAGTTATAAATATTCTTTCAACAGAACCATAATAGTTCTTTAAGTTTCTTACTATTTAGCATTTAGTAATTTAGCAGTCATTTAGCATTTGTCTCGGATTAACTTACCCTCTCTCAAGTTCAAGTACAAGTTGTATTAGTCACATACAAAGTCATACATGTTCAACTAGCAGTGAAATGCTAACTTTGCCTGCTCCTTTCACTGTACTTAGATACAAAATTATGAACAAGTGAAATAAAAGTACTAGTTTAAAATAGAGTAAAATGAAATAACGCTGTGTGAGGTTTATGTGTAAAGATGATGGTGACAATGCGCAGTATTCCACTGAGAGCTAGTGATAGTCTGTTATGAGAGTCTATTTTGGGCATGTGAGCAGGCTGGGGGGGCAGCACAGTCCTTTAGGCACGGCCCTCATTCAGGAACCGTATTACACTGGGTAGAAGCTCCCCCTGAGCCTCTCTGTATTTGCTCTGCAAATACGGTATTCCCCTCCCACCCCCGTTGTCCAGGTGAGAGGGCAGTGTACAGTAAGTCCATTTATAATCCCAGACAACTGAAGCAAGTTACGGGAAAGGGTAGTTAAACTGACAGAGACTTATACCCGCAATCAGGTCGGGAATTACAGTGGTTATACTTTTGATAATGATGTATGCAGTACATTAGGACCTATGTCTACGGCTATATACATAGTAAGACGTGTAGAAATTAAGCCTACTGAAATGTACCATTGACATTGGGTATACATTGCATTTTGACTGAAATGTATTATTAAAGGTGATTTAAGTATACATTACATTTACACTGAAATCTATTAAAAGTATTTTGTGGATACATTATATTCAAACAAACTTTTTGTGAATCCGATTACAGTAATCATATGCAGTTCTACGATCACATAATTCAAAATTTTGCTAGAGCAAAGTAAGGAAGCAGAAAGCAGAAAGCAGGCTGAATATAGACCTAGCCTATTTTTAGTTTGCCGTTCAAGTCTCTCTCTCTCCCTCTCCCTCTCCATCACGTCAGGTGATGGTGAGATCACAGACGTCTTAACCGGCCATGTTGTGGAGAACAGACTTCTCAAGTACAAGGTTATGTATATTAAGTATTACACCTAAGAAAACTTTCTTAAAGATAGCAGGTGACTTACTGGCTGCCCTAAAAATTGGCTTGATAACTTAAGTTGCACCGTGTAACATTTCAACTTGCTCGTAGCTTAAAATAACCTGGACATATCTAGTCAATGCTGATCGATAGTGATTTCAATAATGTTGGAGCCGGTTAAAGTGGGACAGTGGTTGACTTTTTAATTCTGAATGTCTCCCGCCTACTAACTGGGAGGGGCTCAATTTTACCTCTGCGACTTTAAGTGCGCTGAATGTTTAAATAATATAATAAGCCCATTATTTATTTCAGTAATCATTTCCAAATAACACATAGGAATGACAATCAGTATCATTGAAAGTTTGTAAATATATGAAATATAACATACTCCTATCAATTTCTTTAACAAATGTTAACAAAAAATACGTCAATGCTTTTGCTTGCCTGGCAAAGTAAATTAACATAAAACACCAAGTAAAATAAAGTCACATACATACAAGAGGGTAATATTCTGGTTTTGTGTTCATAACCAAACTTTAATATCAATATTTCAATATATATTAATAACCCAAGTGAACAAATGCATTTGTAATGTAACAGCGCATTTTATACAAGTATCTATTAAGGAGGGTAGCCATGGAGTCTGATAATCCAGAGAGTAGGACTATCAAAAGAGGTACAGTGAGAGTCTACAAACAGGGAAGGTGTTCCAAAGCAAGCGAGCACGAACGAGGTAAAGGGGGATTGTACAAGGTTGTGAGGATCTGTACACATGGACTACATTCAGGTCCAGAGATTTACTTCAGGATGGTGTCTTCAGAGGCTGAAAGCAAAAGAAGAGACATTTAATAGACGCTTTTAAAGTTTCAAAGTGACTTGTTTATGAAACAAGCATGGCAGACAATCGAAATTGGAGAAGCTACAACCAAAAATCTAAGAGCTACATGACCACGTTTCTAAAATAAACGATTTTTCTAAATAATTTAAGGTTAGTAGAATTGTTAGATTGGCATAAGACACAGAGAGATTATAGTACACTATAAAACATTCAGAGCAACACACTAGCTTTGCTTGAAACCATCACATTTATATCCATTTTACCGATACAGCAGCTCATACAATCATAAACTCGACGTAAATCAAATGTTACGAGTGTAGAGAGGAAGCAAGAGACTACCTTCTGCAAGCTGCTTGGCGATGCGCTCCTTCTCCTCCCTGACTTTCTTCTCCTCCTCCTCAACCCTCCTCTCCTCCGCAGCAATGGGCTTCAGTTCATCTGAGAAGGAGAAAGGACAAGATGTACAATGTCCCTTTTTTTATTGTAAATAATGACCTCTAGTACTGTACTGATCATATTCACATTACAGTTAATGAAACAGGATCATTGAACAGTTCAATCATTGAAATGCAGGCATAGCCAGAAAGACACTTTTATTTGATTCTAAAACCGAAAGTCATTGCATTGGATGTTTGAGAAAACAAATCCATTCATCCAATTAGATGGTTGGATTTTATACGTTTTAATACAATTGTTTGGGACATTTGTCACTTGCATCTGGAGTTACTTACCATATCTCCTTTTTCCATAGATGATCCCAGCAATTAATGCTGAATACCTGGCGGTCTACAGACAAATAGTACATGTTAATTAACCACATTCATGTTCACGATTGATTTATGTTCGAAGCTGCGTGAAATATCTGTATTCAACGCACGCATTTCAATCTCTTATAACACAATTACATACTGTAATGTATTTGTTGTATCTTTGTTTTTGTGCTGCATGTTTCATGCTCATCCAGTTAGCTTACTGGTTCACATTAATAGGCATTAGCATTAGCTGGGTAGATAGCTATCCCTAATAATAGATTATATCGGTGCAATAAGACAGCGGGTTAGAGTGTCATACAATCGATGAACGTTGACTGAGGTATGAGGTATGTTATAAAATTCAAACCTTGATCAATGGAGATACAGCGACAGGAGGAGCCATAGCTTCAGTGTGCAAAATACCAGTTCGTGAACAGCAGAGGTGACTTTACCGACGCTAGGGATTGTGGGAGACAGTGACGTTTTTACGTATTAGACATAAAGATTATATATAAATTGCATTTATAATCCAAACGAAATTATCTGCTTGGTAGGAAAAACATACTTTACGATTATTTAAATAAATGATTCCGTAATTTCGGTTCTGCACGACCTGTAGTTTTCCAGAAGGGGTCAGTAGATTTCCAGTTACAAGATGATAAATTGTCTGTATTTATTACTATAATTGTTTTTTATCGTATACCGTCAGTATTTATAGCAATAAATTAATTATCATGCACAAATATACTTCTATATAGGCCTACACAAACTAATCACAAAATACTTTGTGATTATGATAGCGCAAAGTTAGTTTGTTGTGAATTCATAGGTTATTTTACGAAATCTTGTGTATTATATTTAAATGAACAAACAAATAATTGTATTGAATTCCAAAAACACCTTTGTAGCTAAGAAACAAACAAAAGAATAAGTAATAACACAGCAATTTATTGTATACAGCATCATGAGGCCAAGCACCAACATGTCACATTTTAATGTTCCGATGTAAATTATGGATGTGATACAGGAGAGGCCACGTACAAGGTTTCTCTCCTTCAGCTAAAAAGCAGCAGATATTTGTATTAAAAACTGAACTTTTTAAACAAGCATATTTTAGCAAGCATAATATTTTGTAAAAATATACATCGTTTTTTGGTCAGATTTATTTTTCTTTATTCAGCTGAAAAATCAAGCCCTTAACATTGCAATGTAAAGGAAGACATTGGGCTACATAAATAACATATACCTATTGTCTCTTTTTTAAATTCAAGAAATTCATAACAAAATATATGAAATTATACAACAAAAATCAAGTATCAATCTCTGAAACCCTTGTTCCACGACAACAAAGGTTTACTATTCTCACTGTCCTTTTGGCGAACCTAACCTTTCCTCGGTTCTTCATGTTGGCTGTGTACTCATTGGTCTTGAGCTTAGCGTAGTAGTCTGAGAACTTGTTGAAAAGGATAGATATGGGCAGGCCGTTGAGGATGATCCCAAAGGAGATGCAGATAAACGCAAAGAGACGCCCCAGGATGGTCTCTGGGTAGATATCTCCATAGCCCACCGTGGAGATACTGACCTGAGAAAGAGAGAGGAGTGTTGCTAATAAGTGTTTTTTTTGTCAGTTGTTGCTATGAAGTCATTTAGAAGATGCTTGTATACAAAGGGAGTGACTTCAGATACAGGTCATTAAGGAGCAGGTTTGGGGTTAGGCATCTTGCTGAAGGATGACAACAGGTAGACTGCCGACCTTGGGTTTTGAACCCAGAACCCATCAACTATGAGTCAACATATTGTCCACTAGACCATCCTGCCAACAGGACCAACCACTACGTCAACTTCCTTCCTCTCTACTCTGCCTCGAGAGACCTGGAGCTCCTCTCCCTCTCTAATCCCTTCTGTACCCTCTTTCCCTTATCGATTCCCTTATGGCTTACGCCATTCTGTGCAAATTCACACATGTGCCCTGTGTTCCCTTAGATTTGTTTCAGGTGTCATGTGATGTGAGCTGATGAACTGGGTTGGGTTCAGGAGCATCTTTAATCATCATAAATGACATGTATCTGATGATGTATCTAAATTCACTGTCATTTGCTGTCAAACAGAGATGAAGAGAAGTGAATGAAGAGCATCTTTGTGTTGGGTCCTTACCGCCGCCCACCACCATGCTGCGGGGATGCTGGTGAAGTTGGTCTGGGGCATGTCGTGTTCCACGGTGTAAACCATGGCCGAGAAACTGAAGATGCCCATGGCAATGAAGAGGAAGAGGCAGCCCACCTGCTGGTAGCACTGGCGCAGGGTGAAGCCGAACGCCCGCAGGCCCGTGGAGTGGCGGGCCAGCTTCAGGATGCGGAAGATGCGCATCAGCCTCATGATCCGCAGCACTTGGCCCAGCTTGCCCACCTGCCTCACCGCCTGCATGTCGGCCTCATGCTTCATGTAGTTCTCCTCGTTGTCAAAGAACTCCAACACCAGCTGCAGGTACTGCGGCAGGATGGCGATCAGGTCCACCGTGTTGAGCACGCTCCTGCTGAAGGACTCCAGGTCCGGCGTGGACACCAGGCGCAGCAGGTACTCCATGGTGAAGAAGGCGATGCACATGGACTCCACGTACTCGCAGTAGGTCCTTCCACTGAGCTGCCCCGTGGGCGTCTTGAACTGCATGTCCTCCACGGTGTTCAGGGTCATGGCCACCAGGGAGATCAGCACAAACATGCTGGAGGCAACGGCCATGAGCTTGGCCAGCACCGAGGAGAAGGGCTTCTCCATCAGGTTCCAGATGATCCGGCGATGATGGCCCAGGAACATGTCCTGGAAGAGCTCCTCGTTCTCCTCGATCTCCACCTCGGCCTCCAGCTCCCGTTGGATCTTCAGCTGCTCGTTCAGGTCGTCCTGCCGCTCCTCGAAGGAGATGCGGCAGCAGCGGTGGGTGTTCTTGATCCGCACCCCCCAGTAATTGATCTCCTCCAGGAAGTTGCGGGGACACAGCTCGTCCTTGATCCACAGCACGCCCGTCCGGTAAAAGTTGAAGATGCTGTGGAACACATCCGGGTCCCTGTCAAAAAAGTACTCGTCATTCGTGACGGTGTAGTCGTCGCACAGGTCCAACTTCATGTTGTGGTCCGTGTAGGTGGCGAGTCTTCCTATCCGGGTCTTAGGATACTTGGCGGCCATCCTGTAGGCTATCTGGTACGGCTTGCCGCCCACGTTGATGTTGATCATGTAATTTTTCTTTTGGGCCTGTCTCGAGGAGCTGAAAAATAGGTTCTCGTCCTTGTCCTCCTCGTCCTCCTCGTAATCTGCATACTCTGCGTAGATGTCGTAGATGTCCCGGCTCAGATCCTGCATGGACTTCCATGACTTCACGCAGCTCTCCTTGACCAACGGCACAACGCTGTCCTCTGAGGGCCGTCGCTCGGCGTCAAACCCCGAGACTTTGTAGTTGGGGAAAAGGCTCTGTCTCCTGTTCCAAAGGTTGGCCATCTTGGCCGTGCTACCCATGTCTGATGCCCGCCCGCTGTCTTCCCCCTTCCAGGGTTACACAGCAGACAGTGCAGCACTGAACCCCATCGGCCTTACCATTGACTAATACCTTCCCTCACTTATGCTTGGATGGAGGGCAGGAGCTGGATGCATCATGGCCCTGTTAATGTTGCTGACTGGGAGGATCGGCGTGCTTACAGGATGTCTAAGTACCATTATCCTCCGCCGGGTTCCCTCGCGCATGTGACATGGGCCACGTGGCACAACTCAAGGTATACACCACCACAACTTCAATAATGTCCCATTTTGAAGTTGTGTTTTATATGAACTGGTCGTACTTATAGTCTTCAATTGAGTTATTATTAGAGCAGCAGTCAACAACTGTCAATGGTCCTCTAATGTGTTGTTGATGATTTGTAAAATATAAAATCTCTGGCACTGTGCTGTTAGTCATTAATCTATTTTTAATCCCTGTAGATTATTTTAAGGAAGTCATCTTGGAGTGGTATTATGGAGAAATACCACTGCATATCTTATAATGCTATGGCTTTTTGATTTAAGTAGAAACACAACATTAATGGAAATCATGGATATGGATATTTTGCATCATATTTCAAAATGTAAATTTATTTTTGGCGTGGCAAACATGAACATGAAGGAAAAGCGAGTAGCCACATACAACAGAATGAAGGCTTTAGGTATAAGCCTATTTCCTATTGTGGAGGTGGTGGTAAGGGGGTGAAGGACGGAGTCATGCAGCGGTCAAGACCACTGACATTTAGGGACAAAGTTACAGTCCGATTCTTGATAGCGAAGACATTAATGTGACCTGAAACATATTCATACCCATACATAGTAATTATTAGAATGTGAGCCATTTGTTAATGCATTGCATAATGTTGCGTGAGGCTGGAATCCTCTTATAGGACAGATTATTGATATGCTGATTAAAGTTAATCCAGTATCAGATCGGGGCGGGGCCAGAGTGTGTGTGACTAACCTTCCCTCACCCTCTCTTGTGCCAGACACAGCCCATAGACCACAGCCAACCCCACCTGCTTATGAGTCACCTTCACTCACGGCTTCTGCCAGCCACAACAGATAGTTTAAAATGTACCGTATTTTAAAGAGAGCTGCAGTCTGGTCAGTATAATGTATGATGGGAATTACTAATTATGTTGAATCTATCCTCAATCGTTTTATAAATAATAATAAAGCATTTGGAGGGTATTCTGAGCATGGGTGGCCCCAGTGCGAATTGAACCGCACACACACACCAAAACATACCCACCCCAAATCATATTACTGTCTTAATAGGGGGTCATATTTTGATTCCTATCGCCCCCTGAGCAACAAAACACTTTTTTTTAAAGAACATTTCCACATTCAATCTCAAAGATATTATTTTTATTATAATTTTTTTTTACTTTTTTTCAAATTTACAACAAAACAGCTTAATTTGCATTAGTTTGGACAGCTATTTGAATACGCTTCTTTAATTTCAAGACATATTTGCACCAGTTAACACACAGTTCTTTCTTTTTCTAAACTCATAGACTTACAGTATATTCTAGTATATACTATATACAATTTCTACTTGGCATTTCTGGATTAAACTCCTCTCCCACCAAACTCTACTGTTCTGTCAAGAACAATTGTTTGCAAGATTTGCAGGGCAAATTCCCCAGAAAGCAGCTTAGTAGATCAAGAATGTAGGTTATAATCACCATGCACTGACTATTGTGGAAACAGTGGGAGCCACAAGGCAAAAGAGACATCTGGCTATAATCCTTCTAGCACATATATGCACATATATATCTCATACTATTTATAAACAAACCCAAACACCGACTTAAACTGACCCTCACCACATCATTATAGATCCACAAGGTATGTGCTGAAATTATATTTCAAATGGTATCCTGCTATATACAGCAGGATGGCATACCGCATCTAACAATACTCTATTGCAGATGTGCACAAAGTTGTGAATTGGTTTAAATTATATTTTGAAATGATTATAGTTTTAAAAAATGGTTTATCGGACAGAAGTGAATTTAAATAAATCCAAATTATTGATTGCAAAAAGTGTATCCAATAATACAGAGAAATAAGCATATGTAAGTATATGTTACCCACAAAATTTCATACAGAGGAGATAACATAGGTCAAAATATTGGTTTAGTTTCAATTCTGTGTGCTGTTGACTATGGGATAAGGGCAAATCAGCTATGTTTATGTGCTCATAGACAGTAGCTAGATGGCAGCAATATGCAATTGTGTAGTCTAAGTGTATACTTATGAAAGAAGAAGACGGAACCAATAGAAGAAGTAAATTCAATTTTAAGGATATTGTAGCCAGCTACAAGAGAAGAAGAAGAAAATAATTTCCAAAATGTTTTAAATTCTAAAAGTCAAGTAAGTAGTAGTAATGTAAATGAAATATTTAAATGTTATGAATCAAAAGGTGCCTACTTTTCATAAACAAAATGCAATGCCTTTTTAAATTTAAAACATTATTGCAGTGATTTGCCTCCATTCAAGAGGCAATAATTGGAGTAGATGTGGTCGATGAGAAGTGGATTTTGATTTTCAATAGAAAGACCCAAAGTTTATTCTTTACCCGTAGGAAGATGGGAAACAAGATAACGCTGAAACCCAATGGAAGAGGAACAGGTGACCTAATTTAAATTATTGGGATGTGGTTTTGACTCAAGGAAGGAACACAATACATTTATAAGATAAAAACTTAATGTAAAACAATTATTAATGTTATGAGATGTTTGGCTGGGACCGAGTGGGGAGCTCATAGACGTGCAATTTATATTTGCCTCATGAGATCAAAACTGGACAATTTGGGTAGGTGGCATATGGATCGGCAGCTAACACCACACTTAAAAAAACTAGATTTTAGTGAAGCCCAGGCCTTAAGGGCTGTGGTGCATATAAAACAGCCCCAGTGACAGCCATGCAGGTAGAGATGGGGGGAAATGTGGTTAGAAAAGTCAAGGAAACAACTTGCAGCTACCTATTCGGTTAATTGAGAAGTGCATAATGTTCATTGAACAAAAAGAGAGCCTAGAGCCAAGTTGGGAGACAGAGAAATGAATGACAGAATGTTTTGGATGGGTGTGGGAAAAGGAGGCGTTTTAAATGGCGGTGTTAGGGGACTAATATAGCACAACCGTTGTATATCCTGCTGTACCACCATGGCCTCTAGCATTTTGTGAAGTAGACCTAGAATTACTTGATCCACTAAAGATAGGGAGGGGAAAATAGATAATGCCATGACTTGTATATCAAATCAAGATATTATGGATTCCTTAATGTGTTTACATATGGGTCAAAAGAGGATGGGAAGATGGTGGCCATATGCCTAGCGTTACAGTGGGTAGAGGAAGTTAGACCACTTCATACTTTGATATGTTCAGATTCATGTGCAGTATTGAAGAGTCTACTGTCTTATCAGGTCAATCAGGCAAGATCTGTTGTATGACATTTTAAAATCACTGTCCAGAATCCAGAGGATGGGGATAGTAGTTAACATTATATGGGTCCCAGTGTTGGTAGGAGTTAGTGGAAATTAAAAAGCTGATAAATGTGAAAAAGATTCTTCAGTTTTCAGACTTCAGTTAAGCAGAAACCAAAAGTCTAATAAAGAGAAATAATAAAAACAGACGGCAGAGCGAGTAGGATGTAGAGATCAGAGAGCAATATTACAATAACTGAGAAGTGAAGGAGTACAAATTTGTTTAAAGAGCCAGTGAACCCAAAACCACTTTTTTTTGTTTTAAACATGATGATCGTAAACATAGTAATCTATGCCATTTTATCACTGTTACTGAAATAAGTCCCCAATTTAGAGAAAAAAGGGGTAAAATCCTGTTTTTGCCAATCTCCCCAAAACACTACGTGAACGTTCCACTTTGCTGCGAACGCAGGATGCGTTCTTTCGTGACGTCAGACTACCTTTTCCGAGGTAGTCTGACGTCACGACCTAGGGGCACCGGCGGCGCGGTTTGTGTGGATGGTAAAGCTCCGTCTGAGCAGCGATTTGTTTAATGTCCACGTCCGAGTGAGGGTTAGGCTTCCCGGACACCTATAGTATAACACTACGGTGTGTGTGGATGGTGAAGCTCCGTCTGAGCAGCGATTTATTTAATGCCCGCATTTGAGGATAAGGCTTCCCGGACACATATAGTATAACGCTACGGTGTGTGGCGGATTTCATTATCGCTTATTATAACGCTGATAAGAGTTACACAACGACGGTACTAAAAAAGTATCATAAAGTTGGCATGGGTCGTAACCATGGGGATAACACGCCCCCCTCTTTCCTAAAACTCTCAGCCCAAAACACATTTTTTTAAATCTCAAAGTGTTCGAATTCCAGCTGAAATAGTGGGTTCACTGGCTCTTTAAGACGGGACATGAAGGCACATTTTTAAACAAGGTCAATTTGCTTTCTTTCTTTCTGCATCTCCACCATATGTGACACCCCTCAGGGCGTGGCAGTGGTAATATCTGCATTTCTTAGCACATGCAATAGCATATACATTTGATTTAGACTTGACAAATAGCATGGCTGACTGGTAATAATGCAAAAAAGTGCACACAACCCAATAGTGCTGGAGTAGCACTTCTTTCATAGCATACAGACTCTACTAATTGTATTTTTTTGTAAAAGCATTTGGCTTTAATCGCCAGGTTTTATGGACAAAAGGTGCAATGTGTCCTCACATCAAAAATATATTGGCGATAAAAAGATGATGCTGATGAAGTAGGAGCTAAAGTATGTTACTTTTGCTTCTTTTTTTTCACACGCATGCCACATCCACATCCACTTTATGTAGTGATTTCTTTTCATGTTACAATTCAGATGCAGTACATCATAAAACAGCTTTTACCATCCCCATGACTCAATCAAATTCCTTTGAATGGGTGTGTAGCCGGCCTTCTGTTTAATATGAGAGGGGGAAAGCCCTTAATAAGGATTCAAGCAGAGGGAACCTGAGGCATCGCTTAGCCAAAAGCGATTTTTAGAGTAATGACCACATTACAACCTCACCCAGCCTGAACATGAGCATCTAATCTGCCCAGCTGAAAGGAAAAAAAAACAGATCAGCATTTTTTTTTTTTTTGGTGATAATAGAATTTAAGGATCGCTACGTCCTGAAACCATTCCAGTGGTATATACCTGACCATATGCTCAGAGTAGTTCCACTTTTTCCTGAATCATGAAACAAAAACTAGCCTTATTAACTTTTTTCATCTGCACTAAAGTCTTTGTTTCGTGCAACCATTTAAAGCAATTCATAATGGATCCATGTGCTTCATATTTCAAATTACCTTCAGGCTTTGACTAATTGTATTTCAGCCATGTTAAGGGGTGAATTAGTGTTTAGTAAGCGGATTATTTAGTTTCACTATTCAGCTGTAGAATTGCTGTACATCTAACATAGCAGAGATGTTTATCCTAGATGTTTATTATGCTAGCATGAAAAATAAAATAAACTGAAACAGAGCGCTTGTTTACAAAAGTTTCATATTCAAAATTAATGAACATAAAAACAAAACATCAAATGAATGTTGATTATGAAACAAATGTCCACTAAGCTCAGGTGAACATTGTGCATTTGTTGTGGACGCTCCAAATACATAGCATTTTAAGCAAAAAGAATGGGAGCCTCTCATTTTGCAATCAACAGCATTTTACCAGGAAGTATTTTAAATATTTAGCAGGGACAAGAGATCTGATCGCAGATCTGGCCACAGAGTTCACATCCGAGTGTCGATTCTCGGCGGATCTGGCAGATCCGATCACCAAAGTCGCATGGAAGTTGCAAGAGTAACAGAGGTCCAAAAAAGCCCAAAGAAAAAAGTATGGGAGGTGTTCAAGGCCACTAATGGGCAGCTTTATTAAAGTGACCACTGAAGAGCTGCAGGGAGCAGGCTATCAGTCTCCAGGTGGAAACCGACCCCTCAAAGAATCCTTTACTATTCCTAACCATTACTCAGAAACAGCAATTAATGGCCCCGTTTTCTAACCTCTTAACCTGGCCCGAGGGGCAACGTAACAAAGAAGAGTAAATGGTCAGGTGTACAATGGCTTTAAGGAACCTTTTTATTCCCTTAATTAAAAAGAGGAAGAAGGACGATAAACCCAGCTTAATACATGCATGCCTAAGACACTATACCAGCAGCACAAAGGACCTCAAATGCTTTGTTGTCTGACATTGAATTAATTTGATGAGAAAACCTGCTTTCCACAGTGGAGCAGAAGACCTCCACATCCATACAGCATGGCAGAAAGAGAGAGAGGGGCTGGGGGAGAGAGAGAGAGGGAGAAAGGGTATCAGAGAGATGGTAGAGGTAAGAAGAGCGTGAGAGAGTACCGGAGGGTGAAAGAGATGGGAGAGAGCGGTCTTAATGACATAGTTAGAGAGTGAGATAGTATTGGAGGGCAACATAAGTGGGAGAGAAGTAGGAAAGGAGAGATGGTAGAGAGGAAGGAAGAGAGAGATGATAGAGAAAGAGAGATGAAAGAGAGGTAGGACTAGAGAGGAATGGTAGGGAGAGAGAGAGTGAAGGTAGAGAGGTAGGAAGAGAGAGAGAGAGATGGTATAGAGGTAAAAAGAGAGTGATGGTAGAGAAAGAGATGGAAGAGAGAGAGAGCGGTAGGGAGAGAGATATGGTATAGAGGTAGGAAGAGAGAGATGGTAGAGAAATAAATTGATGGAAGAGAGGTAGGAGAGAGAGAGAGAGAGATGGTAGAGGTGGGAAGACAGAGAGAGATAGATGGTAGAGGTGGGAAGAGAGAGAGAGCTCTTAGTGTAGGTGAGGCGGG
>OOFG01002213.1:0-10803 GCA_900323295.1 Molva molva | reverse complement strand
CCTGGTGTGATGAGCTCACAGTGGGAGGGGAGGGGGCGGGTGTGTGTCATGAGAGGCAGTCGTGCAGTAAGTTGTCTCTTTATTGCTTTCTTACTCATTTCTTCCCCCGTCAGCGTCCTCTCTCGCCATTATAGAATAATGCGGTACAACACCCAGCTGCCAAATGCCAGCCAGTGACTGGTCCAGCTCAGCTCCGACCACTTCTGAATAGTATGGTGGGTCACGTCATCCTACAGGAGATGAAACGCTGTGTTTCAATATACAATCCATTTTTGTTCAAGGTGTGTCTATGGACATACCTTCCATGGTTGAAGCCTTACAGTGGAAGTGGTTCAACAGGTGAACCGAACACCACAACATCCACCACATCAACATCAACATCAAACATTTCATTATGTTTCAGCAGTTCCTTAGAATATCTGACACACATACAATAATGTATCTATGATGAGCAGTAGGCTAAGTGTTGCAATAATGTATCTAAGAATAGCTCATTGGTTCAATGTCACCCTATGAGACAAATGACCAGAAGGTGCTGTTGGGGTGCAGAATGTCTCGATGGCTCAATGTTCTTGATACCCAGCAGAGTACTAGGGGTGGGGAAAAAATCGATTCACGTAAGAATCGTTATTCTATCTTCTATGATTCTGAACTTATAAAATTGTTATTTTGTTTTCCCTTTTGTGTTATGTTTGCCTTTGTGTGTTTACATTATTGCAATCAGTTGATATAACGTTTTGAAATATAAGACACTTTTGCTTTTATGCCATCATTTGCCAAACCACCTTTCTTAGCACAAAGCGGCCTGGAGTCCTAAAATTAGCACCCCTATGTACTGAATCGAGAATAGATTTTTAATCGGGAATCGCTCTGAATCGAGAGTCGAATTTGAATCGAATCGTGACCCCAAGAATCGAATCGAATCGTTAGACACCGTCAGATTCACACCCCTATGGGGTAATCAGTAAATCGTTAGACACCGTCAGATCCACACCCCTATTAGCCCTTTAAGTAACATGGCAGTTACACCTAACACCCTCGGAGTGAGACGCAGCCTGCGGGGAGCTCACCTCCTCCTCATCCATGTAGTCCACGCTGGAGTTGAACACAGAGCCCAGGTACGTCAGGTGGAGGATGGCCAGGGCGCTGAACGCTGTGTTTATCAAGTACACCCACATCGCCTGGCAACGACAAGACAGTAACGTTGAGCGACATTATTATTATCACTTAGAATAATACACATAAGATAGTTTAATGCATATCCTTTTTCAAACTTTGTTGCAATTCAATAGCCTTTTATTATGGCATGGTTTATTATCTCTCCAGACAATTTCAGCTGCTTTTGATGCACTTTTTCTCACAATCAGCCGAATGGGATTTGCTAGGACTTGTGCCAAAGAACTCCGAAAATGAACTCATTAGCGAGACAAAAAGAAATCCATTGAAGTGCTGTTTTGCAACTGCTGCAGTCGTTTTTGTTATTATTTTGTGGGCTGGCAGTGCAATCCAACCTATCCATTTACGTCATAGCTTTCAACTAATCTGGATTCATCTTAAATAACTTGTTAAATAAATACTAACTTTACTTTAGTGATTTTTAACACAGTTTGTCTTAATCATGAGGCACGGTCAAAGGCAATGCATGACGAATACATGGCAATGCAACAAACACAATCTCAAAATGAAAATAAAAAACCCATAACCTTTTTGTTGTGATGAGTGCAGTTGGGCTGACATTTCTTTGACAGCACACACGCGTTAAAGATGGATGCAAGCCTTTTTCGTAATACTGAAAGATAGAAAAACATTGCCTCTATTAAAAAAAAAGAAGTAACAATAAAAACTCCTCGCAAGGTAAACTAAAGCACTGCGGTCTACAAAACCCATTACAGCAAAGCCAAGCACCTGCTCCAAACAACGCCAAAAAAGTCGTAGGTAAAATAAAGGTATAGATATTCATACCATGCTCAATGTAGGTGATGAACCCTAGAGAGAGCAGCACTGCCCCCAGGTGAAAACTCAGGCCCTAACAATAACACAAGGAAGAGACAAAGAACAGAATAAGAAAGATATCCTTTCAGTGAGACACAAAGACATGTAAAGGCATTAAAGAGAGCTGTAGTGATTATCTTGCGTCAAACTAGAAACATCACACTCACGTGCAGGAGGGCGCTGGCTGTGTACGTCACCATGATCGCAGAAAATGTTCCGAATTGAAGAGCACTGGTGAACACATCTGGAATACAAGAGAGACACTTGTATGCAAATGAGTTGCATTAACATTCCATCCATGAACATGAAATAAAAGAAACAAAACAAAAGAAAACAGTGCGGTCAGAAGGGAATCAACTGCTGCCATGAGACAGTGAAATGACTCACATGTGTGGAGAAAGCGAGACATGGGGAGGTTCCAGGAGGTGACCACCTCCACCATGGACCTGGGAAACTCAATGCTCAGCGGTTTGGCCACGGTCACATCCCTGGAAATCCAAACGTTATGCCGTTTGTTAGAGCTTATATATATATAGCTCTATGATATGTGTTACAGCTGAGAGTAATTCTGACCATTTGAGGTTTTCCTTCTCCTCTGTGAAGCCGGCTCCAGCCAGCGTTGTAGTGGTCTCGCTCAAAAAGCCGACAAAGTAATTACTGAAGTGAAAAGACAGTGCGTTCTCGTACGCCAGGAGCCACCTGGGGGGTTAGTCATGACATCTTGTGTTCGAATCACTTTAATGAAGATGAATGGATAAAAACAATTCAGAAAATTTTGTTTTTGTTTCAACATACCTTGCAAATGAACCCCTAAGAACCAAAGGGACAGATGAAATATGCAATGTGAATGAACATTATATACAATAATATACAATATACAATAAGCACCACATATGAAAGGCTGTATTTTTGAGATTCAGTTTGTAGATCTTGCTCTTAAGTTAACCAAGTCTTCCATTCTCCACCCTAAATACCCAGTCAGCATGCCGTCCATCATGTAGACATTTATTTTGATAGGACGGACTGTTGCTAGAAATACAATATTGTGTGTGATGCCAAAAATGAATAAGCATGCAATATAGCAAGTTGTTGAGTGGGTGTAGTCTAGGACCAAGGAGAGATAACAGTAAACCATGAAGCTAAGCAAACTGGTAGGATGAGTAACAAAACGTGCTCTCTGTGGCTCACATTTCATAAGATAAATAAAGGGAGTTTTGTTTTACAGAGTTCAAAAAACGCTAGCCTGGGAACCAGATGAAAGTACGTGCTCTTGTTTAATTTGCTCTGGTATATGCGTCTGGCCCCCCTCCCGTTCACAGATTGTGGCCTGGGTCGGTCCGATCACAACAGTGTATCTAATATGGGGCTGGTTTGACACGATCACTGTACAAAGGTGCGCCCTATGGGAGCTCTGTTGAGGCCTTTTCATAAACAACCAAGATGGCTGCCGCTGATGCGTCACACGTTTTGTTGTTCTGCATGGATAACAACTGGATTTTTTTCTATTGACTCAATGATGTAGTTAGACTCGGCATCTGGCCGCACTAGCGATTTCATTTTATTTCATTGTTTCATTCTCAAAAAGGCCATGACCAAAATATTTAAGAATACAGCAAAATAGTAAAACTGTATTCTTCTTTTGAACTTCACTATACAACTCCCCCTCACTTTGCACCTTACAAGTAAGTGTTCATTCATGGACAAAACTGCATCTTACCATGTTTAAACATATTATTATTCATACTAAAAACCATCATGGTTCAGAAGTGAAACTAGTGGACCTCTCTGTGAACACACAGTGAGGGAGAATAATAGACAGGAAGAGTTGGACAAAGGTGCATGCTGATATGCTGAGACAACAAAAACACACTATATCGACAAATACATTGAAACAACACTTACCTGATCTTCCTTCTCTTTTTGCTATGGGAAAAGCACGTGAAAGGGAATTGGATAAGGTTACACATAAAACAAAATGATTCTGTGACTGAAGAAAAGCTGAGCAGTATATAAATGTGTGATGCACACACCTGCGTAGTAACTTGTCCCCGTAGATAGGTATAAAATATGGAAAGAGGTAGGGTGCAACACAGTTGGATATAACAAGGCAGAATTGGCTCTTCACCCAACTGATGGACACTTTAAAAAACCATGAAAAGCTCTGACCAGGAAGAGAAGAAAGGTTAGAAACATTAGCCTGGATATTTCCTGTACAAAAATATCATGAGATTGATGTAAGCAAAAGAAGGCCAAGCTTACTAGTTTACGTCCTTCCAGGGCATCCTTGTAGCTGTTGAAACTGATCCAGGGACCGAATATGACAGTGCCCACAAAGTAAATGTAGCCCATGAACTCTATAGGTGAAGGCACACTGCTCACGACCCCTCTGTCAAGATCAAATGCCAGCGAGATAGCCTTCATTGCTACCACCATCTGGGAACCTAGACACACGAAAATAACAACAACAACAACATTTGGTGCAATATAAAGCAAATGTGTACATTATGTGATTATGGTGCGAGATTAAGTGCTGAGTATGGAGCCCTACTGGTTTATAGGTGGATAGTGTTACCAATGAAAACAGGTTATTCAGTATCAAGAATGTGGAATATATCCCACACATTTATTTCATTACAGAATATAATACCTCCAGACGATAACTTCTTCTTGTGTTGTTTGTATAACCTATTCATGCATCTAGGCTGATGCTGTTAAGTAAGTAGTTATATATTATTTGCATAGAAATAATATTCATAAAATGTCATGTTATTCAACAATATCTTTGCGATTGTGCCATGCCGGCACTTCAGTTGAATATGAACTTGCTTTGTTTGCATTCTATTGCGCTTGTTAATCAGAATGTATCATGGGAGTATTTATTGGCGTTACTCCTCCATTTTGAAAGGACTCAAGAGAGTTGTAGTACCGTAAAATCCTTAATCAATGTAAGTATACCGTAACCTAGGCTAATGAAAACCTTGTTTTGCAACATCTCGCATGATTTCACGGTTAATTACTAACCAATGATCAAAAAACCATTACTACTGACACAATAACTAACATTCCAATGCTCCTATGCTTCCAAAATGGAGGCGGTCACGAACAAACTTTATAAATGCCTCGCCAAAAGGATTAATGAACCTACCTCTCATCTTGTGCCAGGTGGTTGTGTCCATCATGTGCAGCTCTCTGATCACAAGATACATAAGATGCATCCAATGTTATACCGATATGGTGACACAGGACAAACAAACGCTGCAACACTCCAGTCTAAGAGCACTGTGTTTATGTGGTCTTAGCCAGTGCACACATACCCTAGCAGCAGGTAGATGAGGACAGTGATGGAGAGGAAGGTGCCTCGGATGCTGGAGTGACGACACAGGAAGAGGATGAGGTAGCAGAGGAGGCTGAGGAGGACCACCCAGATCATGTGCAGCTCAAAGAACAGGTAGAGGGTGTAGAACCCCCCCGCCACAGTGCTCAGGTGTTTAACAAAAGAGGGGAGACCTGACAAAAAACGGAAATAAAGAAACATTTAAAAAATATGACAAAGAAAGCTGTAAGCAGATCAAAGCAAGGATACGCTTGTTGCCAGGCACCATGTTAGCTGCGCTCTCTCACCAAACATCCAGAGGAGTCGGCACAGCAGGCAGATGACCAACAGCTGCCAGACCTGCTCCAAGCCCTGTTGGGCTGTAGGCAGTAGACAGCCATGGGCCAGCTCTTGGAAAAACTCCTGCCGGCTGAACGTACCCATCACTAGCCTATATATAGGAAGAGAGTCCAACAAAAATAGCAATTCGGAATTATTTGAGTCTACATAGTAGGCTAGGCTTATACTTAATACTTAGCATAGGCACACGGTTGGTAAATCATTGACTCTTCCTTCTTCTTCTCTGTTAAACCTAGAGTAGCCGCTGCAAATCAGTGCAAAAAAGGGCAAAGCAATCCGTAGCTGGAAGTGAAAGGATTCTCATTTAATATGCGTCGGCTGTATGGACTTGGAAATAAATATTCGTGTGGTCGAATGAAATAGGCCAATGCAATATTCAACTTGACAGTGTGAAAAACACAAAAGTAAGCCCGTGCGTGCTACGTGACCCAATATCTCTGTATTTCTAAGTACGTTGAATAAATAGATGATATTACAGACTACTAACGTTATACTCCGTGCGCTCTCCGCAATGCAGAATGAGTTGACTCATAGCCCCCTAGCTACAACAGATACTAACCACTGTGCTACTCAATTTAGAGCTAAAGGTTCATACGTGATTGAGTGTTAACTGAAAAGGTGGCGATGGCTGCTGAACTTGCTAAACCTAGTCTGGGATTATAAGAACCATAACACTAAATACAAGCGAGCTGCTCCTCGTCATTGAGCGAAACATGCAGTTTAGTTTTAAGAGGGAAAACTTACCCTTTAATACCGCAATAAAAGGCGTGCAATCCGCGAACTAGCAATACGATTATACTACCCTTACATGAAAATATTCGGTGCTTATTATGTCTGTGTTTTATTCACATTCAAACCAGATGATGCGTATCTGGACTGGAGGACTCCCATTGTCACAGCATCAGCACCACTTGCCTGCCTATCACTAATGAAGGATGCGGCCATGCAAATACAAAATATTATCCAATCAGCCGCTTTGAGTGTAGGAAATACAGCCAATCAAAATCGTCACATGCAATAGCAGCGTCAGATAGACCAATAATATACGTCCAGCATATATGCGTAGAAACCGGTAGAAACGAACCTAGTTCCAGCCGTTTGCCTGGAACTGGATACGTCAAATGAGCGTTATTTGAGAAGGAAGGCGGGAGTTTCAGTTACATGGTTCAGAGCTCTGGGTCCGAGGCGAGAGAGAGGGAGGGACTTTCGATACAAGCATATCCGTTGCGTTACCTATTTCGGATATTGCGTTGTCCCTTTTTCGTCAAAACTCCATATTTATTCGCCTTGGCGTTGTTATTATTCTCGTTCCGGGGACTTTTATCTGGCTTACACAGCTCATAAGGCAGTAAGAGACCAGAAATCGCGTTGCTGTAGACCGGGATAACGCTCAAATACAGGATCCTCTCTCGAAGCCTACGTAGAAACCAAAACGTTAGGTTTCCAAAACGTAGTAACGATTGTTTTATCTTGTTTTGCCTATTTGACAGTAGTCGAATTGGAGGATGCTTAAAACGTATAATAAATTCAGTTCATCGTGTAGTTTTTCTACAACCACAGACTGTGATTTCCTATATAACGTTATAGACCCTGCATTACCTCGCAGCACAAAATACCTCTCAAAATAAGGTTAGGCTACTATAGAACCATAATGCCAGTGATTTTCTCATTTAGGCATATTGGAAAGATAAGCAGACTTCGATGCTCACTCGTAGGTTTAGGACAATAAAACAGCCATACGATAGAAACTGGAGTGGTTCTTGTAGATTGGTAAACATGTAGTCTAAAGTTACATATGGAATTTCATAGGAATTTATTTGATACATAAATATTTTATTACATCTAATAAACTGTCATTCCACATTCATAACCTAAAAGCACTTGATATGATTGAAGATCAACCATCTACATCTACATGCAACATCTACATGCAACCATGTCACATAACAGTGAAAGGATAATACAATTAAAAAAAAACACATTTACAATTTGTGTGTCCATGGGGTGGGCAGTGAAACATTCAAGATAACATTTAAAGAAGGCTTTCTTTCCACTAAAGATGTAAGAAATAGACAATGGTTAATGGCATCATTCAACATGTATCTGTAAAGTGAGGTCATTTAAGCAATGTCATTGATTGAACTAATCTTGTTCTGTGTTAATAGGGTGTAAGTATTCAGATCTAACAACAATGACTTAATAATTGTGAGAACATTACAGCTCCAAAGGTCATCCACAGAAATCCACTTAAAAATATTACTGCTTCTGTGTTTTTTGACTGATCTTCTGACTGATCCTCTGAATTGCTCCAGTATCGTCAAGCTTAATTTAACCACTTAACACAATCCAAACTGGAATTAACTACATTGGAGCAAATGCACTTCGGCTTTCTAATATTTCTTATGGGCAGCTCTCTCTTGCAACAACTTATAATTCCACTTTACTTCAAGAAATGCAGATGTAAGCCTGAAGGATGAAAATATGCCAGGTGCGGGCCCTGAGCACAGCTGTGGAGGGGCCCGTGCTGCTGGCTCCACAACGGAAGGTGGGGCGCGAGGAGACTGAGATGAAGGTGTGAGGGCCGGGTCGGGCCGGGGGGCCCGGGCTGGCAGGAAGGTGTCCATATCCTGGCTGAGCGGAGGGGGAGCAGAGTGGGGTGTGAGTGTGTTGACCGTTGCTGTGATCACGGGGCGTGACGAAGCTGGAGTGCTGGGAGAGGCTTCAACACAGAACACGGAGCTAGGCCCCGGATTCTCAGGCTTCAGCTGTAAACTATGGTTAAGAATGTACTTCGGGCTGGTATCTGAAGACAGTGCTGTCTCAGACGGCTCAATCTTGGGCTCAACGAGGGCCGTTCCTGAATGGCATGAGGGCTGGTCAGAGACGTTGTGTTTTTTGACATGGAGTAGAGCATGGTAGCGGAGGCCTGACAGTGTTTTGAAGGTGCGGCTACACACGCAGCACGAAAAGGGATATTTTCCTGTGTGCCTTCGTCGGTGCTCATCACAGAGATAATGCGAAGGGAAGCGCGATCCACACATCTGACAAGCAAAGGGCCCGTCTTTATTATGGATACTTTTTTGTCCTTCCAGCTGTAGATGCGTGTCGACTGCAGTTGTGAGAACTGGTAGTGGAGTGCTGGCCGTGTCTTCAAAACACAACACGGTGCTAGGCCCTGGATCCTCAGGCTTCAGCTGTAAACTGGGGTCAAGAGTGCAATTCTGAGTGGTATCTGAAGTGGTCTCAGACAGCTCAATCTCCGGCTCAGCCAGGGATGTCACCGATTGAGGGCACAAGGTCTGATCCAAGAAGGTCTTCTCTTTATCATGGCGTTTACGGTGGCGTTTGAAGTCGGATAGTTTTGCGAAGGCCTGGCTACAGAGGTCACATGGATAGGGATATATTCCGTGGGAACGTAGGTGTAGCTGATGGTAATAACGAGTAGTGGAGGTCACTCCACAAACGTCACAAAGAAATGGCTTTTTATCTTTAGAATGTAAACTTTTGTGTCTTTCCAGCTGTAGCTCTGTGTAGAAGATCTGACCACACTGTTCACACTTAAGCTCCCGGAGTCGTCGCAAGGAAACTGTGGGATTCAACTTCACGGATTTCGGCATCTTTACCTATTGGAGGGATGGAGTTTTAAATGATGTGAGACATAATGAACACAGTATCTGGTCCCTGGAGTGCATTTAGCAGCTGATTTAGTACAAATTATATTTGTAGGACACTTAATTGGGGGTTATATGTCAAAGATGGTCAGAAATCCATATAATTGTTATGAATTATTAGAATACATAATATGAACATGTTTTTTGCTTTTAGCATGGACCAAGACAGTACAATACGAAGACATTATGTCACAGTTATTTAGATATACGCATTATTATAATTATTATTAAGATAAACGATAGGATGTTTACGTTATTCATCCACACTATATGGGTAATATTCAGGTCTTTGGATATACTTATGTATTGTTTGTGAATCCCTTAACAGCACCATTATCGTTCCGGTAAGCCTACATACTAAAAACCAAACAAAAGCCTACTCGTCTCAAACATTATTACCTTAGTAACTGAAGTTTGTGGTATGTGGTAGGGTTTCTTCCTACAACGTTAGAGTTATATAATGATATATGTATATACATATATCGATAGATACAGATATATTAACCTGGTTGCTCATCTACTGCGTATAATTTGGTTAAGGATATAAAATATAATTTAAAGCTTTGGCGCTTTTGGTTTTCCCATGGATGGTCTTCTCTCCATAAACAAACGGAGTGTTATGGAGTTTATTCCGGGTGAAACGCGAACAACTAGCTTTCGTTCCCACGTAAGAAAATACCCAACTGCTAATGTAGCAAAGCACAGTCCCTATGATATGTATGGTAACAGTTTAGGACTGAAGATCATACAGTGCAAATCGTGATATTATTGTGTAGGTGTTGGAAATCGAATGCATGTTGTGGCATATTCAATTTGTGATGTTTGATAAATGTATTGAACTACATTACTGGCTTATGTGTGGTAGTGATTAGAGCAACGATTTGGGTATTTCGCCCATTACATTTTATTTTCTTACTAACCAAAGGAAATCTGCTAAGAAAGTAAAGGGTGAGTGGGGAATGGGTAGGCCTCGTGGTTAAAACACAGGTTACCAAATATATAGGTATCAGGTAAGTAAAGCAGCTGCTAGTGTACGGGACTACCACCAGAGGGCTCTGTTGTCTCATACATTTCGTATTGTTTTTGTTTTGACTGTAGGCTTTTGTCCACATGCCAACGAAACCAGTGTCTGCCCTAACCTGGCATGATGAATAAATTAAATCACACGTCCACCATTCTATATGTCTCACATAATTTTGGCATTCTGATGACCTACAGTAGACTGGACCCTGGAGACTTTCATTATTATTATTTGCCAGTGTTGCCTTGGAGTGTTATATTGATCAGCTTTTTATTTGATCAGCTGCTTTGAGTTTTCAATCCATATGATATGATTTTTCACTCCAACCAACTTAAAAACATTAGTGTCTCATGGATGTTTGCAGTAGAGGAGTGCATTCATATACACAAAATAAATAGACGAACATTCCACACACACACAAACACATACAAACATGTACAGATGCA
>OOFG01002210.1:0-10595 GCA_900323295.1 Molva molva | reverse complement strand
CTTCATGCATTCATTTCTTACTAGAATGCCATGCATTTAAATGGACACACTGCGACTAAGAATAATGTCGCCAACCAACCATCGCAGCCACAATCTGAAGCACATCCCCCGGCCCCTACCCCTGTACCGGACCCACACATCCCACGAGAGCAGTGGGGTGGGAAGTATGAGTTCCTGCTGTCCTGTATTGGATATTGCGTTGGCCTGGGCAACGTGTGGCGGTTCCCCTACCTCTGCTACCGCAATGGAGGAGGTGAGGCATGTTCCCCCGCAAGTGGAGCTTAGAACCACTGGTAACCATAGCAGCCTGTGCGTTGCTATGGGCTTACACTGTTCAATCCTCAAGGTACACACCCAAGACGGTGGTTTAAGTGTTTAGAGAGTTTGAAAAACGGAATGTAGACATCATACACTTAAACAGCCATCTAACTGTGGTTTTTCAACGTGTTGATGAGTCCAACTTCATTACTGCTAGCATTACTAGCGTATGTCAGCCAAGCTGACAACATTTCTTGCTAGCCATCGTAGAGATTAAATTCCTCCTCTCTCTCTTTACTACTTTTCCTCCTGGCGTTGGAAGTTAGTATTCTTGCTCACTTTGGGATTAAGGTTCAGGGCCTGTGAAGACCTGTGAGACTAGCTGTCATTTAAATAAACCTGATATGATTCATTTTAGGCTAGAGCAATCATTTAAAAAATGATGAAAGCATTGTAAGTTTAACATCTAATTCTGTCATGTGTCTATGAACTGTGGGGATCCATCACGACTTGTCTTGACAAGCCAGGTCTTGCTTACTTTGGCTCATGGTGGTTCAGTAGAGCTTGCCCATGCCCTCCTCCTCATGCACACTTGTCTCTCCTGTCCACAGGTGTGTTTCTCATACCTTACTTCATAATGCTGTTCTTCACTGGTGTTCCTCTGTTCCTCATGGAGCTGAGTCTGGGCCAGTATGGAGCCGCTGGCCCCATCACTGTATGGAAGTGTTGCCCTCTCCTTAAAGGTAACCCATGTGTCCATGCTGGAGTGTTCAAATACAGCTCTACAGTGTTACAAAACTGAACAAATATGGGGTTTCCAAGTGCCGTTTGAAGTCAGGTTAATGGTCAATACCTGTTGAGACAATGCTCTTTCACAACAACAGAGCCCTTTATAAATAATACAGAGTAAACAAAGAAATGATGAATTCACCCATGTGGGCATCAGAATAACTGTGCTCCCTTGGCATGCCCACTCCATAAGTCTATTTAATTTTTAATTGCATGTATTTATTCAATGAATAATAAGCTGTTGCCTCGATTGATTACTATCATTGTTAAAAAAAGGGAAAACCTTGCTAACTGTTAGCAGTGAGCTATAATCATCAAATTATATTCTGCTCGGCTAAATACATTGTTTTCACATTAAAATCATCAGAACAAGAATGTATCCTTTTCAGGACATGGTAAAATCATCCACAAATCACATGCCTTTTTCTAAACCATGCTGCACAACTCTTTATCTCCATGAAGACCCCCTAACCCTGTGTATGGGCCTGCAGGTATTGGCATTGGGATGCTGTGTGTGTCCACGCTGGTGTGCCTCTATTACAACGTCATCATCGCCTGGACATTCTACTACCTGGGTAGCTCCTTCCAGAGCCCCCTGCCGTGGTCCTGCGATGCCCCTGCCAACGCTGCCCGCTGTGGGAACATCACCTCGGGCAACGGGTCCTTTCAGAGCCCTTCAGAGGTCTTCTGGAAGTAAGTCCCTCTTAAACAGCATTCTTATAAGTGTAAAAAACAAATCTTTTGATTGTCTACTATTGTCTTAGTACTCAGGAAGCATAGCCAGCGTTAGTCCTTCCTTGAGCTGACCAACTGAAGTAAATAATGTTTCTGAGAAGGACTGTTTGTCTTGTTTGTTTGTCTAGTGTCAATAAAAGGAGACGTATAGGCCACACTTTTCCTGGAAAATCGTTTTGTCATATAAGCTTTGAGGCCATAACGCTCATTCTTCGGTGATGATGTGTTAGTCTGTACAGAAGTTCAGAAAGAAAGAGAAAAAATAATTATTCACACCCATTTATCTGATGTAGTGGACTTGGCCATGGACAGATCTCCAGCCATGGTGGTCTTTACAGACGTTGCTTTGTGTCTGTGTCTCTTTCCTTAGTGAGCAAGTGCTTGGTGTAGTAAACAGTAAGGGCCTGCATGATCCCGGGCCGGTGCGGTGGCCCCTGGCTCTCTGCCTGCTGGCCGCGTGGATCATCATCTTCCTCTGCATGCTGAAGGGCATCCGCAGCTCCGGGAAGGTGATTCAACATGGATGACATTGCATGCTTTAGTCATCCCCGAGGCGGAACGGCAGCACACATCACAATGAAAGCCAATATAATACAACAGTAGACAGTCAAATATAATCGGCGTCAACAGTATAAAAATAAACATCTGCGTCAACAATACAGAATTAACATCCTTTAAAAAAGAAACAGAACTAGGACTGCACGCAGTCACACAAGATATTCACAGCCCATGCACCGCCTATCACAGCGGCCGCCCTTTTCAAGTGTATCACGGGTGTAGTCATTACTCCTAGACGCAACTATGTCTCTGGCAGAGGAGGGTCTTTGTCATACACTCACATGCGCACACACACACTCGCACACACGCACAAAAGCACGCACATGCACACACACACACACGCACACTCAGACATACAGAGAGACAGACTCAGTCAGACATACGGAGAGACACAGACACACACATACACACATAAACTCAGACAGAGACAGACACACACACTGGTACACTGATACAAATGTCGTCGGCAAATTTGAAAACTTTTGTGCAATCAGGGGAAGAGATATAGGGGCTAAGGCTTAAAAATAAATATAATAAGAATCCCTAGAATAACAATAGGTATCCACAGATACACTGTGAATACCTAATAAACTGTAATGGCATCCAACACACAGTTCACAAGCAGTGTACAACCCATTCAATCACCCTATTGGTGCCATTTATTTCTACTTTTGGTTAACCTACGCCTATGGTTTCTGGTGTTTTCAGGTGGTTTACGTCACCGCTACGTTTCCCTACTTCGTACTGATCGTGCTGATTATCAAGGGCGCCACACTGGAAGGATCGCTCCAAGGGGTGGCCTTCTACCTCACTCCTGACTGGAGCCGTCTAGCCAGTGCACAGGTACTGCCCAGGACGGAAGCATGTTTAACCTGCTCCAGGTAACGCCTTCTTTGAAGGTTGCCTGATGGAGATAACTATAATTATTTATGATTCGTAATGGTCCATGCGTTACACATTCTAATACGATCATTATTATTTTTATTTATTAATAATCTATTTACCTCGTCTTTCGGAGTGCTAGTGCTAATCTGCACTTCAGTGCAGTGTTATTTAGTTGTTTTTTTGGAACCTTGATCATGAATATAGCAGCGCACTGTAGATAATTTTGGTAGATAATCCAATCCAGTCCCATTTTGAATGTGTGATTTTGGTGGTTATCAGCCTCACTTGTAAGTCGCTTTGGATAAAAGCGTCTGCTAAATGACTAGATGTTCCCAGTAAAAGCCTTATACTTTATAATCTGTTACCAACGCAGGTGTGGAATGACGCAGCTTCCCAGGTCTTCTACTCTTTAGGTATTGGGGTCGGAGGCCTGCTGTCAATGGCCTCCTACAATAAATTTGACAACAACGTCATCAGGTTTGTTTGTGCTTCGCTTGGACTTTGGATTTTGTCGCCGTTGTTATGATGGCCATTGGAATACGAATCGTTGTAACTTCTTCTTTTTAAGGGATACGTTGATAATAGTTGTTGGGAACTGTAGCACCAGTTTCTTTGCTGGCTTCGCCATATTCTCCATCCTCGGTCACATGGCCTGGAGGAAGGGTGTTCCCGTGGGCCAGGTGGCTGACACAGGTATACGCTGCTCTGGTCACATGACCAATTCTGTAGAAATTACTTTCCAAATGTTGGTCATCCAAATAATTGGAAATGATTGCAAACATAAATTAACCAATAGGTTGCGGGTTCAAAAAATGTATACATATGTGTTTGGGGTTGCTTTTGACTTATAGTATCTCTATATCATCATATATTATATAAAAGTCTACTATCCGATAGACATGTTACCTATTTTAATGTTTCCTTGCTTTTATTTAATTTTTTGTTTACTTCTGTTTATTTAGGTCCTGGCTTGGCATTTGTTGCTTACCCAGAGGCCCTTGCTCTCCTGCCTGGTTCCGTGTTTTGGTCGATTCTCTTCTTCCTCATGCTTTTTATGCTGGGCATTGACACATTAGTAAGACTTGTCATCCGCTTTGCAAACAACCAAATTACTGTGGTGACAAAGGGAACCGCTTGCGTCATCTTAATGAGCTATGTTTTCTGCCTCACAGTTTGGGAACATGGAGGGCATTACTACCGCAGTGTTGGACGAGTTTCCTCAGCTAAGAAGAAACATGATGCACAAGACCATGTTCTTGGCTGCTCTGTGCTTTGCCTTCTACCTAATGGGTCTTCTGCTTATCAGTGATGTGAGTGTCTATAATCTATGATCTAATGTATTGTATGTGTTTCATTGTGTGTTATTTGTTGTATTTCATCTCATGTGTCTGGTGTCTCTGTGTCTCTTTATAGGGAGGCATTTACTGGTTCACTCTCATTGATTCCTTCAGCACTAGTTTCGGCCTGATAATCATCGCCCTCTTCATGTGCATCGGCATCTCCTTCTTCTATGGTACACTTCCTAACCGTCATTACACCTCACAGGCATCAAACCCTAACCGTCACCACACCTCACAGGCATCAAACCCTAACCATTCTCACCTCACGGGCATCAAACCCTAACCGTCAACACACCTCACAGGCATCAAACCCTAATCATTCTCACCTCACGGGCATCAAACCCTAACCATCACCACATCTCACGGGCATCAAACCCTAACCGTCACCACACCTCACGGGCATCAAACCCTAACCATCACCACACCTCACGGGCATCAAACCCTAACCATTCTCACCTCACGGGCATCAAACCCTAACCGTCACCACACCTCACGGGTATCAAACCCTAAACCTCACCACACCTCACGGGCATCAAACCCTAAACATCACCACACCTCACAGGTATAAAACCCTAAGTCCCCACACCTCACAGGCATCAAACCCTAACCGTCAGTACACCTCACAAGCATTAATCTTAACCCTCCATTCACAGGAATTAAACCATGCTCCTAACGCAGCAGCATGTCTCATCAGCTATTTTCTTCACTCTCCACGTGTCATATTTTGATTGAGTTTGTGTTCGATACTCTGATTTGCTTCCCTGGATTGCTTCAAATTTCTCTGAAATGTCATTAGGTGGATTATTTGCCCCACACTCTCTCACAAACCTATCCTAATACCCGATCGGTCATATTTGCTCTCTAAGGACACTTTTGTCAATATAATGCAGCATTTTACACAATGACGTTAATCCCGTAAATGTTTACACACTCTTTTCATGTCTTGTGACATCATGTTTAAGGAAAAATACTTACTCTGGATACTAGCCAACTGTCATTGTTTTGTGGTGTTTGACATTCTTTGAAACTCACATGAGAGGAGGGATATATTCAGTGTGTGGACCCTGCGATAGGTCCCCTCTACAGGTCTCTGGTGTCTAAGCCTTTGTGTTCTCATGCGACTAGGAGTGAACCAGTTTTGCCAGGACATCATCGATATGATCTGCCACTGCCCCCCGTGGTGTACCAAGTTTCTTTTCTTCTTCAAAGCTTGTTGGGTAGTCATCACTCCCTTCCTTCTCCTGGTAAGCAAACAGACTCTCGCCAATAGACTGTGTCATCACACCCCTGAACCAATTATAAACATCTCATTGGGTGAATATGTATGTAGACCCTACAAGATTTAAAACTCGTGTCCCTTTAGTTCCTTAAATATTATGTAAACTAATTACACCGCTCTGGATTTGAAATCTAGCCACTGACTGTGCTGTAATCTGACAATATTGAATAATTCAGGAAGAGGGCGACACCTACTCTGTGTGTCTCCTGCAGTGGGCCTCAGCTGTTTGTTGGCTTTCCTCCTCCGCTATACCTCAGTAGGCCCTTTAGATCCTAAACCTGGTTCGTTCACACTGTTTTGTATTCCATCTGTCACTCAAGTTCATCCTGACCTACATCTTCTTTGAGATGTACAACACGTCGCTGCACTACGGCTCCTACGTGTATCCCTTCTGGGGCAAGGCGCTGGGCGTGTGCATCGGCACAGCCTGCTGCCTGCAGATCCCCATCTGGGCCGTTGTGGCCATCTGCAAGGAGTCGGGAACCCTCAAAGACGTCAGTATTAAACCTGCACGACTGTGGCATACATTAAGGCAATGAAGATGTTTTCTATTGTTAATGTGCATTTGTGTTATTTTTTTCTACTTATTTTTTTATATATTGTGCATAGCAAGTGTAACAAACACTTTCTCCCCGGGTTTAATAAAGTAAAAGAGGACCATGTTACATACAAGTGGAACTCAGCCACACTGCCAGTGAAACTCGAGCTAAATGTGCCATTTTTAATCACCAGTGTGAAAAGAAAAAGTCACCACCTGGAACACAACCTGGTTTTTGTCTCTTGACCTCCTTTGTTGTTGGTGTTGTTTCAGCGCTTCCAAAAGGCCATTCGACCTCTAAACTCCTGGAGGGCAAACAACCGGAGCAGCTCCAGTCAGACGGAGGAGCAGATGGAGCCAGAGAGGGTGGATGGTCCCTACACCGTCAATCTTACCAACATGGACTTTAACGCCATGACCTGGCAGTCAGATAGCAGCGCATGATGGATCTAAGGGACGAACCGCCATCAATGTTTCCCCCCAAAGACAGCCATGTTGCCATGACAATAAGTGCGGGACTACCTATTCTAATGGTTCCAGCTAGGTTCTGGAGGCCGTGATACACACTAATGTTTTGTCCTGCAGGACAGTGTGGAATGGACTAGTCGTTTTATTTATACTTCTACGATATTTCAATGTACTGTATGTTTTTTAATGTTTTTATATCTGTAAAGGGGTGGGCCTTATGTTATTGGTCGATAGATTTACTGTTTGGTTGATATTCAATACATCTATTGATTAACATATTGTTTATAGTATTTTATTAGTATTTTTTTCAAGGGCAGAAGCGAACAGTGGCCAGGCCACAGTCATTCATGGTGTATAAAAAGAGGCCAAGTAGTTATTGTTATGACAAAGGAGTTTGCATCTTCTACAGACTTGGCGAAGTTGCAGCATAAAAGGATATTTTGATGTTGGTGACATGAAATGACTGAAGCCAACCATGGATTGGGTTTTACCTCAAATAATGGATAATATATTTGCTATTCCAAATAAACAGTTTTCATATATTTGGATTTTCCACAATAACACTGGTTTTAGTCATATGACGACAAACGAGTCTTCAAAACCTTGCTGCAAATGCTTGTATTTTTCTTATTTTCTATTATCTCAAATAGTCTATGGGCGCTGTTAAAACACTGTTGTCAAACAAACATGGATACAAGGCTGCCCTCTACTGGAACAAACGGGGTAGATTATTATTGATGCAAGACACTACGCGATGAATCCAAATAAATATTACAATAATTGTAATCTTTAAATCATGTATACGTCTATGGTTTAGATGTCAAACGACATACTGTACGACGTTTCAAATGTCAAACGTTTCTTCCTTTATTTGCTGTACCTCGAGTTGGCGGGATAAATACTACAGACGGATGTTGCGTTGATAACTTTCCCGCGGTTTTGAGTTTTGGGTATGCTCGTTTAATCAAAAGATGGCGATGTGTCACATGACCCAGTGAACACACATTAGCTAACTCCTATTTCACCATCAAAAACATAAATAACGTTAATTTGACACTGTGACGATGTTACGTGACTTCAAAATGTTACTGTTGGTAGCAATTATAAAATGTTGTATCGAGTCGAAACACAATAACCAGTAATAGGTTGATATATGGGATAGTTGGTCGCAGCACAACATCGCGCGATCCGGATACACTAAACGAGTGTTCTCATAAGTTACAGGAAGTCTCTTTGGGTTTGTTGTGCGGACGCGTGTAGTGGCATTTAAACGTAGTAACGGTACTTGACAGTTGTTTAATTTGGATAAGTGAATTAGAAATATTTTTAAAACATTCACAATACGCGATTCATCTAAAGATGCCACCTAAAAAACGCAGCTCCGGGACAACACAGAACAAGGAAGTGAAGCCCAGTGTTAAAATTGCATCCCCAGACAAAAAGGAGAATGCAGAATTATCTATTAAAAAGTAAGCAAACCTATACAACCTCCCGATAACACTATTATTCCCCGTGAATTCAGATTACTTGACCACTCTAACTGATGGCGGTTATGGCGGTATTTAATAAGTAACCTTCTACATGCATTCTGAAAAGCTACAAGTTATAATACCGACGTTACACTTTATATGACAAAATGGAACCCAGACTTCTACTCACTGTAATTTATACAACATGGTTTGTTTACTTATCTTCACATTTCATTTTGTATTGTGTATGTCCTCAAACGCCAGACACAAGGAGAAAGACGAGGACTTTGTGGCCCTGTGCAAGACTCTCCAAGTGACTGACTCAGTGTGCGACCAAGCATGGACATTTTGGAAGTCTGTTCAAAAATCCATAGAGGATACCCCTGTAAGTATCTAGTACCTTTCATGTTACAAATGTAAACACAGAAACAGTATATAGGACACCCGGTCCAACTAGTAGAGTCTAACTCGTGTACACTCCTACATGTAAACAACAACTCGCTGGAGCTCTGGTGGGACCTCCCCATAGTGTTGATATAGAAAAGCAAGATGAGGGGATTCTATTTGGTCGTCTGATCAGAACACCCTACGTTTCAAACTTGTTACAACGATGGCATTGTCACCATTTTGACTAATGCCTTGTTACACCTTGTATGAATGAAAACATGTGACAGTGCGAGGGACAGGACAATCATAAGCCTGTGTAGTAAGAATCCCATTGATGATATCAAATCTCAGAAGTACACTTGTCTATAAATACATATGAAGAATAGGGTCTTCCAGCTGAAAGGTACTGGGTTCCGTACCCAATGGCCTCAGACTAGCTGTAGGCATCCTTGTGCAAGATGCCTACCTACTTGTTAATGGCATGTGTATGATCTCACTATAAGTCACTTTGCATAAAAGCATCTGCTCAATAATAATAGCTCTGTTTAGTGTCTGGTCATTGCCTATGTTTTAACTGTGTATATTGTTATGTAGTTACTGACGCTGTTATTCCTCTCCTTGTGTCTGCAGGACACCCAGCGGAGGATGTGGGGTGTATGCCTCTACGTAACCTCTACTGACATGGATGTGGCCAGCTTCACCCTCACTCAGGTCCAGAAAGCTGTGGAACTGAAGTAAGTAACTGCACATAAAAAGCGTTTTATGTGCGGTTAACACATTCAGCAGATTCAGTTAATCATCAATAATGACTTCAACAAACAGACAAAATGTACTTTTCAAAAGTTGACAAATGCCTTTTTACTTCTTCCTGTGTGTCTCTTGACTTTCGAGACATACACATTTATTTCTTAAAATGATCAGAAATGTTTTGTCGACTTCCAGTCACACCAGTTGTCTCTGTTTGCAGTGTGAAGCAGTTTCTGTCCCTGGTGAGGAAGCTGGATGTGAACATGGACACCATCAGTAGCCGAGTTCACTCGGTTCTGACCCATCTGGAGAAGAGATACGATGTGACGCTGGCGCTCTACCAGAGATTTGAGAAGTGAGTGATGGGATGATGATATAAACACAGGGCCAGAGGTTGTTGGTTCATGCTATGGGAATGTGGGGACTCTTTGTGTGTGTGTGGTGTGTGTGTGTGTGTGGTGTGTGTGTGTGGTGTGTGTGTTGCCATGCAGCAGGTTAGGCTGATAAGAGATGCTGTATTGTTTAGCATATGACCCTGATCTAGAATATGTGTATGGATGGATGGATTACTGAGTAGGTTGATGTAAAGATAGAATATACAGTAGATTTCAGTACAAACATTTTATTAACAACATCCTTCTTCTTTTTCTTCGCTTCAGAACATGCATGAAAATCTTTTCGGCTGACTCTGTCAAGTAAGTGTTGTTCCATTGTTCCATTTCATTAACATGAATCCTAAATTCACCCAACCCTGTGCAATGGGATATTCAATGTTATGTCTGTTGCTTCTTAGGGAGAAGGAGATGCAGCAGATCTGTTGGACGATGTTTTTGCTAGCGAAAGGTATAGGCGTACATTCTCAGACAAAACCTCCCCAACAACCCAGATAATAACATAGTTTCCATCTTACTCCGTCATCTCACGCGAACACATCACAGAGCCCCTCTGTTGTTATTGTTTTTCCACGATGCTTCCCATTGTTTCCAGTGCTGTACTGGGCACTAAGACAACAGTAACAGTGTGTTGATGCTCGCGGCCTACAGGAAGGGCTCTGCAGATGGAGGACGACCTGGTCATCGCCTTCCAGCTGCTGCTGTGTGTGCTCGAGTTTCTCATCAAGCGCTGCCCTGCGGATGCTCTGC
>OOFG01002209.1:0-10494 GCA_900323295.1 Molva molva | reverse complement strand
CGGGTAAGAGTGGGCATGAGGGTCCGAGTGTGGGTGTATGCGTGTTATTGGGTGTGTGTGTGTGTGTGTGTGTGTGTGTGTGTGTGTGTGTGTGTGTGTGTGTGTGTGTGTGTGTGTGTGTGTGTTTGTGCGAGTGTGCACATCTGTGACTCAAAAAAATAATCAGAATAGATAAAATGTTGTTATAAATAGAGGTGTGACCTCACAAATTAACTTATTTCCTCAATTGTCTACAACGCTCTGGGCACAATTTCACAAACTGAATAAGAGCTTCACTCTCTGTAATCTTTGTCAACAGCGCTAGTAGCCGAGCTTTGGGCTACAGCACCCTAGATTACCTACTCACTGTTCACTGAAGTCCAGCATCACAGGCTCAAAGCGTATAGCACGGTGGTTGAGCGGGTTGGTGGACGCCAGAGATGACAGACACAGCAGAAACAGCAGAAGATCCAACATTGTTTCCATGCTTCTGTGCGTTCAGGAAACACGTGAAGAGCTACACCCGAGAAGACAGAAGACGTTCCAAAAACATGCTGATGTGATGTGATCCATTGGTGTGACTTCCATGTGTTACTCCTCTGTTAACAGCCACCCTGGAATGGGAACTCTGAACATCCTCTTAAACAATTGAAGGAGCTCCTTCTCTATTGGTGATATTCAGCAGTTAAGTCAGTAGTCTTTTTAGCACAGCCTGGTCCTCTCAGGGGAACTACTGTTGTGAAATAAAATGATCACAATGGATCACACCGTGATTATAGATGAAGACAAACCAGCGGTTAAGAAACTCACCAAACTGGCTCAACAGGCAGAGTAGCTGAACAAGAGACGGCTCCTCTTTACAGAGATTCATTTCATATTTGGGCTGAACCAATGACAAGAGAAGGTCTACTACTATACAACACAAGTGAGCTTAGGTTAAGCCCTGTGCAAACTTTATGGAAATTAGTGTTATGCAGGAAATATTTCATGCATGAGTGCTTCAATCCAACATTCTGTATTAATAACTTAAATGTTTATGTTAATAACTTCTAACTAAAGTTATGTTAATAACTTTGCTATCAACTTCCAATAAAAATACACATAAAGTAACACTTTTCTTAATCCCCAAAAAGGAATTCAGGTGTTTAATAAAGCCTCATCTTACAAACCTATATTTGGCACTATGTGCTATACACAGTGAATAGTTAAGGTTAATGAGAAAGCGTGCTGGCCATAGCTGTTAGCTATAGATGCGAGCTGCAGGACCTAGTCATGTCTGCTAGCCATAGATGGTAGCTGTAAGTGTCATACATTTTAGCTGTGGGTGTTCTGAATATGCAAACTTTAGGTTCTTGCTATATACTAGCTGTAGCACTAGGTGCTAGCTGTAGCTCTTAGCCATATCTGCAAGCAGTATGCTAGCTGTAGTGGTATCTGCTAGCTGTAACAATGTAGTTGGGTTACATTTCCATCCCTCAGGGGATAAACCCAGAAAGAGAGAGCAAATCAAGGCCTGGTTCCACCACTTCACAGTACCACAGTTTATCCTGTTCAATGTTAAAAATACAGATTTGAGATTAAAGAGGTTGAGTTTAAAGTAAATGCAGGAGACGAAAAGAGAGCGGAGAGTGTACTGCTGCCCTGTTGGCCTTTAGAGTGAATCTCTACATATTTAAGTCACAATGTGCAATTATTTCAACTAGCTCGTAGCCTAACATAACCTGGACATATCTGTAGTCAATGCCCTCTTTGTATACGAGAATCGTACTATTGCCACTCCCAAAACCCCTCCCACTCACGCCACCCAGCCAGCCGAGCTTCATTAGATTGTGTCACACAGTAGCATAGTTAGTTAGAGTGGACAGAACTCTGTTATAGTTTTTTGAATTCTGAAGGTCTCCCCCCTACGAACTGGGAGGGGCTCAATCTTACACAATGACACTTTAAATATGGCAGGATAGTTTATGGTTAGGGTGCTTGACTCCAAGCTGAAAGTGGGTTAAAACCCTAGAACTACAGTCTACCTGTAGGTATGCTTGAGCTTAAATGTCCCAAACCATTTTCTGCATGTCAAGCATAATTTCGGAAATGATTGATGTCTATCCTGAGCCCAGGGACGTGGGCGTGGCCATGTTTTCAACGAGCAAGGGGGCGGAGCCTTCAGGTGTTTCCTGTTCAGATAACCCCCGGCGACAACACGGCAAATCACGCTGATGCAACGGCGCGTGAGTAACGCATGTTGTGGAATTCAAATTAAATCTATTCGTTTCGCATGAGAAACTCGGTGGCACTTTCAAACACAACAATGTCCCCCCATAATAACAAATCATTTCCCAATTAATCACTAAACAATGACCAAAAAACTATAATTTTACCCCATAAATGAATTGGCCCTCTTTTAATTCTAAGAAAAGTTAGAAGGTTTGCTTTAGTTAACTGAGTGCCTAAAAACTTTGATTTATAATCTTGGCCTTCGTGTTTCAGTTGTTCATTAATAAAGCTGCAAGTGACTTTTAAACAGTCAACTTAACTTATCGTTAAATCTTTTTATCGATTTTAATAATCATAAAAAGTATCGCTAGATCTTCAAATTAACGATAATAATCATAATGGGAGGGGATGGTAAATGGCAAGATTTGGCAGGGGACGTCACATAAATTGGAAGCATCCATCTACACCGATTACAGAATAAATTCTCACTAAGGGGGATATTATAGCCTACACGTATCTGATAGAAAATCCTGGTGTATCTTCTAAAGAAAATCTACGTGCATACAAATCATAATATTACGACTAAAATCCGCCCTTTTAAAGACTAATCTGTCTTAGATCCATACCTGTCTTATTTTATTAAAGGTAATGGTATGTAAAAACAATTATATCCCTGGCCTTTGGGATTGGCGCAGGTAACGGCACAACAAATCCTTGCCATTTTGACGGTTGTCTCTCTGTTGTCTATGCTTTATGCCCCCTGGTTACGCGCGCCTATCTGCTGTGAAGTTGTCCAGAAACCTGTCTATAAATCTTGCTTTGGAAACTGTTGAGTAGATGGAGAATTAGAGATATCGGCACTGGACTAGGTTAAAGCACTACAGAAACCTTCACAGAGCATACTGGTTACCAGTAGCTATAGAAGGCCGACCCTCTTTTGTGCCAAGTTTGCTGGACCTCCAGCAGAGGGCAGAACTAGGCATTTTATTAGGCATCTTATTTTGCATTTACATGTTTTTACACTTAATATGTCCTGCTACAAACGGGGCGACTGAAGAGATATAGTCTTGTGTTCATATTCCACATTCTTTTATTTTAGTTGCATTGTCTTCTTCAACCGAGATAGAGAGAGAGACTCTCGGGGTTACCACAGCAACGCCATTTCATTCTAGAGCTCCGTGCACGAATCGTGCACGGACGTCGCTGATTGGAGTACGCCAATGTCAAGAGGCTCGTGGCCAGAATGTTCCCGTCGTCCTGATGAGCGAGCGGAACGCATCTGGAGAAGTGGGCGCGCGCTGCCAGGGCCACTCCACACGGAATTGGCTGCCCTCACACGTCTGCTTACCTCTTTATCTGTCGTTATCGTCGATAACATCGTTATTTCCCTCATTTGTCTTTTAAAAGTAGGCTTACTTGTTTGTAATGTTGTTAATTGCATTAAGAAAAAATAGTTTGTTCCAAGTTTATCATCATACACTTACAATAATACAGTCTGTAGGCCTAATTTAAGCTATACAACTGCACCTTAATGGCAATATAATCGAAAGACAACAATCACTTTGATTATGTGTACTATACTTTAAATAGATCTCAATCAAACCCACAAACACCTTGTTCATAATCAACAGGGAAACCACAAAATCGTATCACCTTAATTTTCTTCTACAACAAACAACTCGTCTACACGCTACCAAATCCGAGTGGGCGGGACATAACATTCAAACTAATAGCAACACAGTGGGTGCCCAAGCTACCCAATCACCCAGTCGTCATCAAATACAATTATAAAATTTAGATTTGATTAGGACCGGATCAACTCAGATCATATCAAAACCGCGGTAACGTTAAAAATTACAAATGTTTGAACCACACTTATCAAGATGGAGACTAGTGCCTCCGTGTATTCTGGGATGGCCAGGGTTTAGAGAGAATGCAGTGATTAGGCCAACCGTTCATCTTCTGCCACAGTGCATTTAAGAGGCTTTTCACTCGATCTGATCTGCAGCCACCACCTGGCCACAGGCCTGCTGGGCTGGAGGAGCTTGGAAAAGAGAGAGTGAGCGGTTAGACAGAGACTGTGACTGGACATTTAGCGTTACCACGGCAAGGCGTCATGTGTACGTGCAATTAGCAACAGACATTAACAAGGAATGAGGCCTTGAACATCCAAGTAGCCTAATTTATGTTTGATTGTAATTAGGCTTATGGCAAAAGTTACTGAAGTCAAAGTTTTGAAAAAGTAACAGTTATTAATTGTTTAATAACCTTTGCATCAGCAAGAGTAAAACAAACTTTTGTTATTTCTTTGTTATTTCTTCAACTGAATATCAGATATACAGATATAGATGCTCATGTGTTGTTCTTTTTGTGTGTTCTCTACAGATCACTAGACTATCACATAGCATAAGCACCTTCTCAGTAGCCTATATCTAGCATCTAATAATGGACGTCTAAACCAAATCCTGAGCGACTCCTATTTCTGTCTCCAAGTCTTTTTTGTGGCTTGTGGAATCTCCTTTCTGCTGGACACAACAAGGTAAGCTACACCAACATACTGCTTCAGGTTGTTAAACACAACGTCCCCTTATGTGATCAACAAACAACACACTTTCAGCACAACTTGTACCTAGTCAACTTATAACCAGCCTAATAGACTAAAACCAATTGTCTTGCTCGTTCAAGCTGTAGTGTATAATCTTTCTGTCTCTATTTAAGATTATATTTTCTCTATTTAAGATTAAGACATTTAGCAGACATTTTTATGCAAAGCATCATAGTGCCTTCACGTAGATGTCATTAATAGGCAGGTAGGGGTTAGGTCATCTTGCTCAAGGATGCCTACAGGTAGACTAAAGACAGTAGTAGTCTTTAATAGTAGTTGTTAAGGTGTTAAACTCTCTGTTCAAAGGTTCTGGGTTCGATCCCCAACGTCCACAGCTTAATCTTAAGGAATCCCTTGCGAAGATGCCCAAAGCCTAACCTTGGCTGCTCCTGAATCCACAGTAGGACCTAAGTCACTTTGGATACCAGCGTCTGCTAAATGACAATCAGAAAGGAAAGAAACAGTAAAGAGTGAATAACATACAAAGAAGAAGCCAGGCGGGTGGTAACAGTGGTTCTTGCTTTAAGTCACCCCCCCAGCAGGAGCATTAGGTGGCTCATTAGGTGAGCAGAGCTCAGGTCTAAGCTGGGATTAGCGATAGCAGACCGTGGCTCACTGGATTCTCCTTAACCCTGGAAGGATGGGGCACTGGTGGTGGTTGGGAGGGTGGGGGAGGTGATCTGAGAGAGAAACATTTAGATCAAGGGTCCGCAGCTCCAAACGCTGATTCTCCCCATTCTCCCCTAATCACTCGAATTGCTTGCTCATCAAGTTCTCAGCGGCCAAATTAGAGGCCTGGTTGATATGTTGATGTAAAGAGCTAAATGTGTTGCTTTATCTACACTATGTATATGTATTTGTCTTATACTTGAGATTAATGTTCATCAGAAAAATAAAGACGTTGGGGATCTAGGTATTTCTTTTCGATTATTTTGAAGGAAATCTATCTTTTGTAAAGATTATTTTTGTTTTATGTATTTACACATAAACTTGTATTGAGATGAAGTTCGTATTTTTTTCATTTTGGTTAAAACCAGCCAGATATTAGAATGACTTTGAACCAAGAAGGAATTTTATTAAAACAAGGCGTTGAAGTTTGGCGACTTTTACTATTTCGATCTATAAGTAAAGTTGACTGATGGTTTAATTAAAACCATCAGTATTTAGATAATTTCCGTGTCGATTACACAGAACTGTGACTTCTAAATACTAAATATTATTTAAATTATTATATACTTCTAAACATTCATTTTCGTTGTACGGAACGGAAGGGCCGTTGAAGGTTTGAGTAACCTCCTTGTTCCCAGAAGTTCTCATCTCACGACGGAACGCCTGGATCAGAATGCTCCAAATGAGCGTGAGTGGCCAAAGAGAGGGCGGGACTTTCAGTTACATGGGTTTAGCGGCGAGATCCATTGGCGAGAAACAATTTTTGTAAAAACTCCATATTTATTCTCCTTCTCATTGTTGTTGTTCTTCTTGTCGTGTTCTTAATTTTCTCGCCCAGTCCCAGGGAACTGTTAACTGGCGTTCACAGCTCATAGTAAGTAAGAGACCGGAAATTGCATTAGGGTAGACCGGAATAACGCTACAATTCAGGACCCTCTCTCAGCCTAAGGTGGTCTAAGTGTTAGTTTGGGCTCCTCCCCATCGGAGCAGAGCTGTCCAGGACCTCCAGTGCTGAATGTCTGCTGACCAGAGACACGCGCTTACAAATTATGGACAGTTGGAAACAATAAAAAGAAAAACTATCGACATTTTTCAGATACCAAAAGAGGATTACAAACGTTTCTGGCATGGAGTCATACAACGGCCTGCTCGGAGGAACTACCTGCCAGATATACTTATCTAGATCGGTGTAAGGATATTTCTTACAGGTGGGTTCGGTATTTTGGTTTGTTTTATGTTCATGTTGTATCCTACGATCTGTTTGATTTATGAACAGGAATTTAATTCAATGGAAAAAATAAGATAATAGTTGTTTTAAGGAATGATTCTAGTGAAGCTTGTTCAGATTGTCGGAGTTGCTGCTCATTCGCCGGTGTTAGAGCAATGTGCTCACAGGAACAGCGCTCTATAGACGATTTAAATTAGCTGAAGAATACATTTAATTAAATTTCAATCATGATATAGAATGAGAGCTGCATGGTGATCATATAGACTTGTTAAAAGTAAAGTTCCACAATCATTTGATATCAACAATGCATGAAAGACACAAAAAAAGCCAATTACTAATTAGAAAATATGCAACGCCGAAGTCCTAACTTAGGTCTACTTCGACATATACTTCTGCAAAATTAATTAACAGACACAGGTAGAACTTAGACAAGCACTCAAAAATACTTTAAATACACACAAAAGTAGCCTTTAAAGATAGAAAGAACCTATACTCCTATTTAGACATTAGTATAACGTCATTAAACTGAACAATGATTAAATTCATCTGGATGTAAACACACACATTAATGAATAGTTAGAGAAACATGATATTTAACAGCTACTTTAATTAATTGTAATATAACGAATTTGATGTATTGTACAACAGTTATATTAGTGTTTACTAAGAGTATACATTCATATAATTAACTGTTTATATGAAGCCATAATCCTATTTGTTTACAGAAGACAGGGAGCAAGGTAAGATAACCAACAGGGTTGTTTAAATGATAAACATGAAGGTCTATTCGGCCATTTTGACATCCACTTACAGAAACATCACAAAGCAACACCTGAATTCACTTGATTTTAATGATAACATACTTCTAATTGATTAATATTAAATAGGATGATTAATTTCACTGGACCAGAGGTTTCAATTTCAGTTGATTATCTTCACCCTAAATGCAAGACTTAGGGTTTTTCAGAAAGCTGTAAGGCGTTGTTCCCTGGACCTCCTGGTACACAATTTAATTTAGCTCCCGGGTATTAGCACTAATCTACACGTGTTCCCGCCACGGGCCCACAGCAACACAGCAACACCAGCCATCTGAGAGCCAAACAACCAGCAGATCTTTGTACAATGGTTCGGATTGATCTAAAACACGTTTTATTGCTTCTCATTATTCTTATATAGTTTCCTTTTTTCATGTTCCTCCGACTTCTGAAATTGTTCCTGATGGGATGTGAAATCCACAAAGATTACAATAACACATCTGATACTGCTTATCTGTAGTACTCTTTACCGTACATATTTATTATTCACTAGGCGTTTTTATCCAAAGTGACTTAGTACATTTTAGATCCATGTCAATGAGGAGCATGTCAATGAAGATGCCCCCTATGAGTTAGGGGGCATCTTGATCAAAGTTGCCTACTGTCTGCGGGCGTTGGGGTTCCCACCCAGAACCTTACGGCTAGGAGTCAAACTCTAAATTTCAATGACAAATTCATAAGGTGCACATATCTTGCAACACCTTTCTTTCACATTTGATATTTCTAGTGTTTCTTTTATAAAATACAGGTCTCTACACATTGAGCCATCGGTCCTGGTCTTCGGGGAGATATGTAGTAATATTGTATTAATAGTACTCTGAGGACAGCGGTAGCTCGGCTTTAAGAGGGGCTAATTGACTTAAAGAGCTGTGTATACCCCGCGGACCACACAGGACCTCACCGGCCCTCTCTCCTAACAGTTATTTTTACCGGCTCCTGAGCTTTCACTCCGTCCAGCCTCTGATCCTGTTTGCTTAAGGACATAATCACCCGGTATATTAAGGAGCCATGCATTGACAGTATAGGGAAAACTTGTTTTCACGTTGTGCAGGTAACCACTCCACTGCTCTGTTTTAGGACTGAGGTTATACAAACTTATTATAGTATGTTACATTTATTTACTTTAGATGTTATTTACTTTACTTATTTACTTTAGGTGCTCTTTAGATTTTTATATATATATTGTTCAATCCCATGTTAAACTTCGTCAGAGTTCATTAAGGTACAGGCGATAGGCTACCATTTGGGCCGTTGTATAACGTATAACTTAGAGTATGGCCCTTGATATGTTTTATGATATAAGATTTAATTGACCTTTGCAATGATGAACAAATGATGACATCTAGATACGCTTTTCATGTCAAGTCCCAAATAAACAAAATGTAAAACACTACAGAGTGACACAGTACACATAAAGAAGATACTGCATCCAATCCTTGTAGCAAAACAACAACCCAGTGCTACGTTTGAGATAAGGGGATGTTTGCGTTTCTCAATTTTCCAACTGTCTTTGTCACCTTTGACTGACCTGTGTTTCTTTGCCACAGCCGGCCAGCCGCGCTGGAGTGGGAAGCATGGCGAAGATCTGTACGGACCAATCCTATTCGACGAGGCTACGGCTGTCCAACCGTGCGACGGACGATGACCTCACAGTCGTCGAAAACGGCGACAGCAGGTTGGATATACATCGTGGTTAGAATTTGACAGAAATCTAAAGGTCACCAGCCATAGTCTGCCACCAATACCCAATGATCCAGCAATCAATCCACAATCAATATCCAATGGTTGATAAATCCATAGATCCAACAATAAATCCAGAATCAACATCTAATGTAGTTACTAGTTACAGGATGCTTATGATGCAAACAGGCTAATAACATATTGCTGACAGATTGCCAACAGAAGGTTGGTGTCAGACTGCTAAACAATTGCTACAGGAGGTTGATATCAGACTGCTAAACAATTGCTACAGGAGGTTGATATCAGACTGCTAAACAATTGCTACAGGAGGTTGATATCAGACTGCTAACAGATTGCTACCAGGAGGTTGATATCAGACTGCTAACAGATTGCTACAGGAGGTTGATATCAGACTGCTAACAGATTGCTACAGGAGGTTGATATCAGACTGCTAACAGATTGCTACAGGAGGTTGATATCAGACTGCTAACAGATCGCTATGCGGCCAACAAGCATGTTTTTTGACATCATCAGTGATGGTTCCCGTTTCAACCATCAGACACCGTCCCCCTGGTAATGCTACCTGACCCAGGGCTCTCCACTCCTGATCCACCTCCACCCCAAGCTTCAGCTGCCTCCATGACCCAGCTCGTGGTCCTTAGCCTGGTGGACCCTGAGATCTCCAGCATGTTAGAGACCCTACAGAGGGACTGATATAATGGACTGATTAAGTGATAAATGTGATCAAATTAATGAGATGTTATGTGTTGCCATAACATGCCATGTTGATGTCACAGGATGTCATGTGGTCTCTGCCCCCCAAGGGCTCCCTCTCTCTGTGAGGACGTTTCCGAGGCGTCCGGACCGACTGCCTGCCGACGCCCCCACAACCACAGAGACTCGTTCACCGGCGTTGGCGCCATGGCCAGGTACGTCATGTGACCTTGTAGTGATGGAGACCATCACTAGACTAGACAACGTGTGATCCTGTAGTCATGGAAACGTTGTAGTTATAGAAACCAGCACTAGGCTTGACAACCGATGTCATTTGACCCTGTTGTCATGCCAACCATCGTTAGACTAGACAACATGTGACCCTGTTGTCATGGAGACCATCGCTAAACTGGACAATATGACTCTGTTGCCATGGAGATTGATGCTAGACTACAGTTATCATACCCTGTAGCTATGGAGACCCCGTTGTCTTAGAGACCCACACTAGACCAGACAGCTGTCAGCTGTCATGTGACCATGTAGACAAGTCCCAGAAACCACTAGACAGTTATTACTGTATCCTCTTCCCTCCC
>OOFG01002203.1:0-10258 GCA_900323295.1 Molva molva | reverse complement strand
TGGTGCCAGCACCCTCTGTAAAGGTACTGGGAACTTAGGCTCCCCCGTTGACCCACCACACACACACACACACACACAGACACACACACACACAGACACACAAACACACACACACACACACATACACACACAGAAAAAGACACACACACACACACACACACCTACACACACACACACACACCCACGCTCACACACACACACACACACCACACACACACACACACACACACACACCACACACACACACACACACACACACACACCACACACACACACACACACACAGTAAATAGTGGCAAGTCATCATTGGACCAAATGACAATAGGCTCGTTGTGTTTGCCTGTGATATTTAACAACTGGATTGCTGATGCTTTTTCCAATTTCCGACCAGCACAAACATACGGAAGTTACAAATTAAATGATTACGTTAATTAAGTTCTCCATTCAAAGTTCAGTTTGCAGGACCATATTGAGTCGGAAAGTTAGTCAAACGGTTTTTAATGATTCCCAGTTCCTCCATTGATTAACCCCAAAAGAATGTAGTTCCTTTGTTCAAAGGTTTTGTTGGATTTGTGTTTGACTCAACTTGACTACGACTTACATATATATTGTTGTCAACATTGTTTTCATTACACAATTGAAAAAGTAATTTGTAGGAGAACCATTACTACTCACCATTATGGAAACAAAGCAGGCTACACTTGAACAAAATGTGTTAGACTAAGTTACACTGAATAACAAACACCATGAAGTATTTAAATATGACATGAGTTATATAGTTTATGATTTGATTGATGATTTAGGATAGAAAACTGATATGTCTACTCTAACCCTCCCCTCTAATAAAATAGGCCCATCTCACTTTTGTTTTTGTGGGTGCATTGGGTGGGCACTGGCATATCTACAGAACCATAATCAACTTAATGAGCTACACAATATTTTTCCCCTACTATTAATGTGGAAAATCATCAGTGACGATTATTTATTTATTTTAAGTCATTTTGGGAGTGGTTTTTAATAAGCCAAATTGGTTCCATCCTACCACGCCTTCACATGCATTCTATTTAACTAAATAGAAACCCATTTTTATAATTTGAGCAAATAAAACAAATCAAAACAATTACACCTCTATGATAAGGTATAGGTAGGTATATTGTGTATGGGGTGGAGCTTGTAGCCCTATAGATTGGCCTCACCCACTGGCCTCACCCCAACAAGTAAAGAATAGGATAGGTTTGTTGACATAAGAATAAATCAATATGAACGTGAATTTCTGTTAAGAGGACCACAATAGGGTGCGTGAGTGAGGCGCCCCCAGTAGGTGGCCCCTTCTAAATACATCTGTTGGAAGATGTTGACCGTGACTTATTTACTAAATACTACTCTTTTCAAAAGCAGACCAAATGGCAATAACTTCAAACTTGTATGGTTGTGTTGATCACATCACTTTGAATTCGTGTCTTTTAAGCGTTGTCACAAAAATGTAGTTTGTGCACTGGTTATTATGAATTACCCATATGCCAATTAAGCTACTAATTATTGTCTATTTATGAAGAAATAGTTATCTAGCAACGTTTTATAAAATACGAGACGTACCTGATTTTCTTTATTTGTAAATTTCTTCAATAATCCATTCTTATAAAGAGGCTCTGAAGCTGTCTGCCTGACTAGTCTGAAAGCTGAATTTTCTGCGCAGAAAGTTATCTTCTCTGTAACGGTATGCACAAGAAAAAAGAAAAATGGACTGAACAGGAAATGATGACGGCCACTCCGTGTAAATCATTTAGTTGTGAATAAATCACAGCTGTTTCATTGTCAAATGTTGTGGCTGCTTCTCCACACTCCAAACACTTTTTATCCATTGAAATCGGCAAGTTAGTAGTCTATTCGTCGATGGGAATGGAAGAAAAATAGGACGGGAGAAAAATAAGCAAAGGGTTGGAAAAAGTCATATTGAATCATCACTAGTCGCATGAGTGGGGTACAGATTACTTTTGTTTGATTGTTTTCTAAATATTTGTAGTAAAGGTTATGTGAGCACCTTCTTTTTTTCTTTCTAATTAGGATCAAAAGGTTTAAACCAAAATATGCTACTTTATTTTGTGAAAAAGGTAAGCCATTTCAGATAGCCTACCGTGAGTGTGGGGGAATACAACCTGAATACAATCAGTAGGCCTATAGACTAAATATTTTACAAAGGATCATTGCCACATCAAAATAGCATACTTTATGGGTTTTATGTAGTCTACAGTCCTGTGCAATGTAACTAGACACTGAAATCAGTAAGCAACGATTGGTTTTTTGGCAGGTACGTCCTACGAGCGCCCCCTGGTGGAATCACGTGACTTCTCCAAAGTTTAATCATGCGAGAAAATCTTATATTAAAATGATGGGAGTAGCCCTGCGATGACAAAAACAATGAGGCCCATGAAGGAAATACTGCAAATCGGGCTGACTAAGGAAGAATCACAAATATTACATAAGTTTATTTTAAATCAAATTGAATCACATCTTTAGAGTTAAAAACACTTCAATTGGTATTCCATCATTCTGTCTCATCACCCTAACTTAAAGAAAAAATAATAGCGGCCCTTCTAAGCAGCCCAAGTAACTTTAATAAGGTTAGCCCATTACAATAAATATATATGAGGAAAAGAAACCAGTTGAACACACATTACAACATCCTGAATAGAGAAGAATTAGCACTACTACTTTTACTATGACAACACATGAATCATTGCATTTACTGCTGTTTGAATTGGAATTAAGTCAATATTTGTGTAAATACACAAGGTAAAGGGTGTGACACAAGGAATTAAATGTTGAATTTTCTTGTGGTATGGATAAGCGATTGAAAACAATTGTAGAAAATATTTCTTACAAAACATGCATTTTCAAGTCAGGCTTATACAAACATCAACACTTACCAGGCTTGCAATTTTGCTCTACATTTTTTAATGAGTAAAAACAATACCTTGGTTCGGTGCTGATCAATGATGCCACTGGAAAACCCCTCTACCAAACTTTTGGTTGTCAAAAGCCATGATTGATATCTATTCCACAAAATTGTTTACCCTTAAATTTTAGTAACAATATTTTCAATTTAAAAAGGGACCATTCAGATACAACTGATTGAATAAGTCACATTAGTCAATTCTGCTTACTTGAAATTGCCCCTTACATTAACGTTAACTTGGCACTCATAGGCTTGGATAATAGGCAGGGACTGGATTTTGAATGATAAAAATTATCCATCGGGGAATGTGAAATATGAATGGTATACAGCCTTGTCATATGCAGCTGTCACTGGATTTGTACACTGCAAATGCCAAAACCCTTCAAGAGGACATGAATCAGATCACACATAGGGCACAAATCTCAAATGAGAGGGTTTGTGAAAGCAGAGGGGAAAAGGAGAGGAATAAATAAATTGTGGGGTTCACAGTACTTCAGCTCCACTCTAGAACTCCTGTGGATTTCATGGGAGCAGTTTAACTGAGAACAACATGGCGATCGAATACGGACTTCCTCTGTTCCTGGACTTGCCTTCTCCAGCGTTGTTGGGCATGCTCTACTTTGTTTAACACATTTGGTCGAGAGTGCGAGCGTGAAAGAACATTGTGAGCATTGGCAAAAGGCTGTTGGTCCTGAAAGCAAAAACATAAAAAGGAGCAGATTAGATTATACAGTTACTTAATAACCACGTGATCACTTTACTGTCATAATCCCTTTTAACTCCTAAATTATAGACAGCACCATTTACTGTAGAAAGGGTAGAGCTCCAGCAAAACTCGACATAAGAATACAACAGCAACCCATACCCCAACATCGTCATCATTTTGGATAAGCTGGGAATGTCCAAAGAGACGTCTTTTCAGCATGGGCTCCAGTAGAGTCAGGTACACCATGTACAGAAGCAGCAGGCCAAGGATTGACAAGTACATTATAATTGTAACCTGAGAATTGAGGGAGATTAATAATCAGTTCATACCACAGTAGCAAGTTAATTATTTACACATCACAATACCCAATAATGGTTGCTAGCGACCCTTAATGGACATCCCGTCTCGCACACATTAAATATGCTTACTTTGATGGTTCCTGAGCTCCTTTCTTCATATTTACATTCACAGCGTAAACAATAAGCCTCCACATCTTTCCCGTCTACCGGCATAGGTTGGACCACATGAAGACAGTTGCTGGAAAATATAGAATAGAATGCAGTAAAAAAAGAGGGATAGTATAACTTGCGTTTGGTCAGCCATTAAATGTAGATGTTGAGAAGCACAACATACCAATCTTTAAGGGAAACATTTTGCTTATAAATCTGTCCGTCAATATCTCTATAAGGCGGGCAGATGCATTTACAGCGAATGTCCTCCGAGTTCTGTAGAATAAATACAAAGTGTAACGTTAGTTTAATCTTGAATGGGCCATACAAGGCAAGAGGTTTCCGATCAGTTTACGATAATACAGTACATCTTACATGTTTGGGAGCCAAATAGATTCCCTGACATTACACAATAGTTGGTATGAACACATTGACATAAGCAATTAAAAGGTAGCCATTACTTACTAAGAATATGCTAAACTAGCTAGCTGGCTATACTCTTACCTTCGCACCCGCAAATGTCAACAGCAGAAAACAAACCAGGGATACAACTTCTAATGTGATAACTGATTTCATTGTCTAAAATGTGAAACACCGTTTTCGTAGAGCAATAACAAGCTATGGCCAGGTTCTTTGCATCTAAATATTCCGCACTCACTATTGATATCTGGTTTAGCCAAGCAAAACAGCCTAGCTTCCGACCAGCTGACGGGCGGCTTCCGGTGTTTTGTTTCACAGTGACGTAATCTATTGATATTTTGCAGGGGTTTTGGACAGTAGGCTAATCTCACAGTAAATAAAGTTTATGCGAATAAAATACATACAATTGAATGTACTACCTAATAAATCACACAACGCAGTTTACCATTTTATTTACAACACGTTAGATGTACAAAGACACTGTACTAAGAGAATAAAGAAATTCTATTTTTACAAAACGTAACTTTCATATGAAATCATTCATGCCTAGGACTATTCGACTTTATGTAGCTGTATATATCTATTAATATCAATCCAACTCATTTGACTTTAAAATATGATTTGTTTTGTCTTTGGTTGCTGGTTCATATTCAAATGTTAATACATTGTCATCCTGAGAGTTGCTTGCTTTATGTTTCACTATAGCCTAAGAAGAGCCACAATGGATATAAATTGTTAATTGACAGAAAACAGTGGAATACAGTGGCAGCCAAAACATTAACATGAACATGAAGCACCAATACATTGGAAAGTAAGAAGTGTCAATACTATGTGTTCGCAAATGTAGCCGCTAGCCTACAATACATTAACAATTAATCTAAACTTTTTACATCATATACAATTTTTTTTAGTATAAATGCTTTTGTGATGACACTACATACTGTACATTGTAGTGCTATATCTTTCTGAAAAAACAATACCTTTTTGTGATAAATGTGTTTCCTGTATTTATCAACACTAATTGCAAAACATACAGTAGTGTACAAGTCGGTTATAGCTAAATATACACTCATTAGTTGATATCTTATCTAGGTACCATTAATGAGTGTGCTATATCATGTATTAGTAACATTCTCTTAATGTTGTGTTTTGGATATTCAGCATTAAACACATTAAAACACCCATCCGATCCCACTAATATAAAAATAAGACTTTTTACAAATCTTTTAACACGAATGTTAACTCAATCATACAAGAGCAGATGTCTCTCCCTTTAAATCCCTAGAGCTATACCCAACATCATTTTTGTAAGGCTTTTTAAAACACATTAAAAAAACAAATACATATAACATTGTGAAGTGTCTGAGGCTACCAATGTGCTTGTGGTCTGTAGTATACTGAAAAGATACCAATCTATCCTTTCAAACAGTATGTAAAAAAATATAGAGAAAAAAAATCAAAGAGCCACTTGCTTGACTTGCTCATGTACTTTCTCCTTAGGGTCAGTACAGTCCACTTTAGTATGGGTTGTGTGAAAGCAAGTATAGCACATTTGTTTTAAATGCTCAGTCAGTTGAAAGGTTATGTGGCCAGTGTCTAATAAAAATATGTAAAGAACTATTCACAAATCCACTGGCTAAAGTTCACCTTAATCTAAGGGCGTAAAAATCTAAGGACTTTAGAGCGAAGGAATCTGATGAATGACTTGGGGAACATTTCCCTGGACTCTTGGGCTGTGTAGTTGAAAAAGTTCTGTGGATGGGCCAAAACATCAAACAACGCCTTCATGAGTTTCTTGTCCTGTAGAGAAAATGTATGCCAAGAAGTCAAAACACTAGTGACTGTACCACTTAACACCACAAGAGGGGGTCCAATACACTGTTTTTTATACACTTTTAAACACAGTATCATAAAATATCAAATATAGATCATAATGAAATGAAAGTAAATTCTTTCGATTTGTATTTGTTTAAATAATTGATGAAAACATGCTTTTTTATTTATTGCAATGTAACCAGTCAACTTGCACACAGCAAGCCCACTATGTGGCTTATGTATATTTCTGAAGCATCTCTGAAAGCATAATACAGCTTGGTAATACAGCTTGGAAGAATTTTTTTTTTTTTTTTTGGGGGGGGGGGCGTATAAAGGTTATATTCCCCCAAAACTGATAACAAATATTTTTGTAAATATAGGTTTGGCTACTGTGTATTAGTTTGAAGGAGCTATATGTAAAGCATTGGCTGTACTTAATTATAAAATGACCATGATATGAGATATTAAGGAAACATGCTAAGACAAAATAAATGCTTCTCTGGAAACAATGCTTCGTTCTGCTTTGAAATTTGCATTCCTGGTTGGAACGTCTGTTTATGGCCTGTGCGATTCACTATTCTCAGAGTTGACCCCGCCCACTGCCAAATCTCAAAATATAATGTTGTGTTCGCCTCGTCTTGCGTTCTGTTTGTTCAGTGTCCTCAACCTGGCAACCCTGCGGAGACAACTCTCTCCAATATTTTGAAATTGGGCTGCAGTAACCATTTTTAACGCTCGGTGTCAATATAATACAGTGAATTATTTAAAACTCACGGACGTGATTTGGCTATATATACAGTAGACATCATTCAACTTAAAATCAGGTATTGTTTATACCTGCCACGGTTGAAATGGAAATAAATCATACCTTGAGAATTTCCTGGTGATTTTCTGAAGCATATAATCTTCCATCTCTGACTATATCTTCGATTAACTCTTGGTAGTCCTCTGCAACAAAGAAAGCACACACAAAGGCAATGCCTGAAAATTCTTGAAATCTTTTGCATAACCCCAACAGAGAAACAACAAGTATACACCACATTTCACCCATGCCCACTTCCTCTCACCATCATAAGTCACATATGGGACCTGGAAGCCTTTGCCACTGTTTCCCTCATTGGACTTAAACTGAATCCATAGTCTCTTGGAGCGAGACGTGAAAGCAATTGGCCGCTCGTACGTCTGACAGGTTTCGTAGGTTGTCACAGAGTTGGAGAGAGCTGGAAAATCAGGATACACACACATAAGATGAGACTAATGTATTAATCGTATTTAGTAATTTGGAGGAGTCAGATCCAAAGTCACAGTCAATGTAGAAAAGAGGTAATTAAGGGTCAGGTAAATAGGGGTAAAGCATCTTAAAGAGCCAGTGAACCCACTGTTTCAGATGGAATTCAAACACGAGAATGAGATTTAAAAAAATTCTGGGTTGAGAATTATAGGAAAGAAGGGGGGCGTGTTATCCCCATGGTTACAACTGGGCTGGGAGTTGAACACTGTAACAACTGAAATTTCCTTTTAGAACCCGCTATTAAATAGTTTAACCCAATGTGCAGCATCTCATTGTCATTTGGAAAATCTCAAAAGAAGTTTTTGTAATGAGACTCACAGCTTTTTCTCATAACCAGGTAGTCTCCACACTCATCCTCAATGGGCAGGAAGATCTCGGGGACCACGATGAGAATCCTGCGTTTGGGGGGTGGGTTGATAGTCCAGGTGCACTCCACGTTGGCCGGGTAGTTTCCTGGGTAGTTGGGCGACTCGATGTAGCCAGTGAAATCTCCCAGCTCTCCTCCACAATGTCGGTCTGTGAAGTGACGACACCGTGTTAATCGATGGCCATCAATCATCCAGAGCGGTAACTTGCTCTGCAGAGTTACTTCAGAAGACTTTATACAATGCTGCATACAATCCGAAACAGTCGGCACATACTTTTACACTGCATGATGTTAGTGGAGCCGTCAAAGTCCGTGGTGGTGTTTCCGGGGCAAGCTGTGCAGTAGTTTTGTCCAAACTCCACTTGGTATGTTCCCATCGGACAGCGGATACAACGATGTGTGCTTGTGTTGTAGTAATGTCCTGGGGAGCACTGGACTGTGGGAGCCAAACACAGTTAACCCCGGGTGTTAACGATTACAAAATAATGCAATATCTGTATATGGGCAGAAGAGGGCAGCATAGTTCCTTTTGTCAGGACCCTCAGAACCGAAATTGGAAAAATGCTCACCTTTGGTCTCACACTGCTGGAAGGACACTGCAGAGGGGTGCTTGGTGACCAGGTTTCCCCCACAAAGAAAACAAGAGGTACGCCCGACCTCCGGTTGGTAGGTTCCCAGAGGGCAAGACACGCAGGGGATGAAGCCATCGTGAGAATAGTGACCTTCAGTACACTGACCTGCACACACACAAATTTTGCCGCAAACATTGTTCAACCCTTCCAGGAAACCTGAATAAGAAGAGATCACTTTGTTCGAGGTTTTGATGAAAAAAGGGGAACTTGAATGCATTTCACTTTCACATTAAGCCAAAACAATAACAAAAAACTATTTAAAGTACTGTTACACTGAAAGAATATATAGAATTATATAATATTGTTATCTTTTTTGAGTGTCATCTAAAACCTTATGGATATTAATATATTTAGACAACTCTAAACAATAGTGATTTATTCCCATGAATAAATATGTTCTGGAGGATTGATTCTTAGTTTACTGAAATACATAAGAGAAGAGACATCCACATTCACTTCTTTGGACAGTGCATATGGTCACACATTGCAGGTTCTTTGGAAGCAAATTCCAAGAAGAGGAAGAAGCATGCTCATGCTATGGATACCATCTAAAGCAGAGTCTTATACATTCTGGATACGAGCGGCCCATTTTCTTCCCCTGGGGAGAAAGTACACAGCTTTGTGGTTCTGATAGGAGCTTTTAGGGGAAACTAAAGCTAATGTAACAAGATTGATATAATGCCCTTCTATCTTCTCGTGGGTAAACTGCTGTTATGCGGGACTTTAAGAAATGGGTTTCTGTTGTGAGTCTGCTGATAATGATTCTTGTTTAGTCTGTGGGTGAGAAAAGCCAGAGATGGGATCAGGGACAGAGCCACAAAGTGACTGCGATAACAGCTACATAACATGGTGGCTCATTTTTCTTTTCATTCAGAACCAAGAAGAGGCCAGTAAGCCTTTTGAATTCAAATTCATCTTTAACAATCTAAGCTGCAGCTCTTTTGACTTTGAACAAAGCAGAACATCTGCCAGTGAGATTATCATCAAGCCAGCGGCTCATCCTGGGTGATTTATTCATTCATAACAGGAAGCATTTAAAAAAAGACGCCCATATTAAGATATGAAAAAATCTCTAATCCATGATAAATCACACTTTTGTTTTCAACAACAAAAGTGTTTTTCTGAAACCACAATTGAGAACGGAACTGTTTATGTCCTTAGTAGTGATTAAAGCTGAGTTACACCCACATCTTGACTGTATACACGCACTACCTAAAAGAGACGTGTTCTAGTTGTGGATCTAGATGTCTCCGAAGCATCTCTAGGGTGCACCATGCGTCGTGCTACAACACCGAGACACAAGTCATCCACTTCTATCTTGTAACTTTCCTGTCACTCTTCAATGAACAGCTGTCTTTTTTCTTGTTGCTGTTTCACCTAAATATGCATTCAAGACAATGTTTGTTTGGTCTGGTTGAAGCGAAGTGGTGTAAGTGGTGGTGGTGGTGCATAGAGTGTCTCCTACCTCCACATTCAGATATGTTACGAGCCCCGACCACCTTGGAGTCCGCTTTCCCTTCGGGTCCGGGACAGAGCTCACAGGACATCTGCCCCTCCTCGTCTTGATAGGTTCCAGCTGCACACAGGACGCACCTCCCCTGGTCCCCGTCGTAGAAGGTCCC
>OOFG01002202.1:0-10673 GCA_900323295.1 Molva molva | reverse complement strand
TAGGGGGGAGAGAGGGAGGGAGGGAGGGAGCAGGGAGGGAGGGGGCATTTTTGGCCGCTTTAGTTTAACCCTTGCACTTTCTGCTCTCTTCACAACTCTCAAATCTTACCTACAGCAGCTATAAATCTGTTCTAAAAGATGATGTCTATTTCAATGAAATGACCTTTCCAAGAAAGGGTTTGAATATAATTTGAAATGTGATGTATGCATTATAGCCATGGGATGAATTAAACGGTTTTCTTGGCAAAGTGTTAAGTTGTCAACACAACACCGTTTGTATTAAAAATATTCACAATATCACAAATGAGTATTCCTTCCTGTTCTGACAAAATGGTTTTACCGTCCTGTCTACAACAAAAGTATGATTTAAAATGTCTTCCAATCTCAACTTCAGGAAATACAAACCATCAAAGGTAGCGCTGACATACGTGTAATCAGTCATGTATACATAGTACAGTCTTTTTTGACTCACCTTTGCTGGAGGTGTAGAGCAGCGCGGCCTGGAAGGAGACCACCTGCATGTCCACCAGGTTCTCCTCGATGGACATCTGGACGGCGAAGCCGGCGTCCGGGTTCACGTTGGGCAGAGACAGCAGGTCCGTGGAGCGCACAAAGAAGTTCCCATGGAAGGTGTGGATGGACAGACCTGGGAGAGGGAGAGAGAGAGAGTAAAGACAATAAATCCCAAATGAGTCCTATCCGAAGGGTGATTACACAAGACTGCAACGCAACACGTCTAGGATCTCCCCAATTGTATAGGATGCCAAGTTTGAAGGCTGGAGATATGCAGCTTTTGGTGAACTGCAAATCTCTAGTACACTGAAACATTATCCGAATGCTCTGGAATTCTTTGCAAACCTATCCACCCATTAAAAGACAACAATGAACAAGGTGACAAAATGCTCAGAACAGAACTCCGCTGATGAGGACTCGGGGGCAGAGGTTTCCGGGGTGAAGAGTACCCAGACTGACCTTTGGTGCAGCGTATCCTCATCACCGCCTCAAAGCCGATCTTGCGGGTGAGGTACCGTTTGAGGTCCTTCTCGAAGCGCTCCACCTGCGAGGGGTTATGCTGGTGGTGGTAGGAGGGGTAGTAGTACACGCTTCCTGCAGAGTACCTGGATATGCATCCTGTAGGGAGGAGACAGCATACGTTTATATCCTGATATCTTCTCATATAATAACATCATATATTTGTAGGGGCTTTGGTGCTTTAATGGACAGGGCGAGCCAAGAGATGGGAAAGATAGGGAAGAGGGTTGAAGAAGACATGGGATGACATGAAGCCTAGGGCCGCAGGTCGGAGTGAAAGCTGGGTCGCTACAAGGCATAGGGCCTCCATGGTTAGCACACTTCATAAACAAGGACGTTTCTGTGGTGCATTGGTGCAGAATAACACGAGAAAACCCTATAACTGCACAGGATATACAATAAAAATGAAGACACACAAAAAAAGAGACTTTATACAATATAAATCCATATATTAAACCAAAAGATACAGTATTTGTGAGGGTGTGAGCCTCACCTAGCGATGCCAGGTCGCAGTACTGAGCGCTGAGGAGGAACAGGTCCACGGCCACCTGCTGGCCCGAGCAGTCCAGAGCCAGCTTCTTATAGAAGTCCGTGGCGGGGGCTAAGTGCTGAATATCCTGTTCATACCAAGACAACACATAGCACAACAGGGACTTTCTTTAACACTGGTTTAAAAGGTTCCACTGGTTAAAAGGGCAAAGCTAATTAAAATAACCGCTTTACATTGGGTTTTTTCCTCAGCAGCATGCTATAGGAACATGCATAATGTCCTTTGCATGCCAGCATTAACCTTCAATCCATGCATTTTGCATTTCAAAGCTTCTCTATCCAGTGAGCGCTAACCAATTAATTAGCGCTCTACATTTTAAGAGGGAAAACTAACAAACCGCTTTGGAGATGCTGCGAATCCCGTTAAATATGCAAGGTCTAGGAACCGTGAAATCGTAAGAAAAGTACAGCACGACAATGTTTCAGATCATTTGCATATGACGCCCCTTGCTCTACATTGACGAGCTGTAACGTATGAGCAAGGCACCTGACTCCACAACACTGTCTCAAGAGATTCGGTCTAGACGACAGCCTATCCCTCGTCAGTCTCGATTGAATGTAGCGCACACATGCAGAGGTTCTCAACATCTCTCATACAACCGCTCCTGCCTGTTGACAACATCTCTTTACATCATAATCTCACCACAACATCCTGATGCGATTTGAAGAGATTCAAAACTCTGGCATACGCAAGGCCACTATCAACTCCATGCTTGATGGGAACGAATTAGCAAATGTTAAATGATTTTCCTGAACATGCGCTACCATCGAATAGGATAGAGCTGGCTCTAGGATGGCTGTTATAGGCATACCTCCATCTTCTGTATAACAGTAATGTCTGTATGCCTATAACAGCCAATCAGCACGACATAGCAAGACAACAAGGGCCCAGAGCCAATGCCAGCTTGCCATGACAGAGGTAATGAGGTGGAAATATTCAGGATGGTTTTTAGAGCATGTTGCGTTTCTGCATATGCCTTTAGCCACACATTGGATTCATTTATTCGGAAATGTTACATATTATACCTTTAATAGAGGGAATGCTAATAGAAAATGATCTACATTTTCTCTTAATAAATAAATATTAAATAAATACTAATATAATTTAATATACGGCAAACTTTGCTTTTAAAACCACTCGTGAAGCAAGTGGCCATAGTGTGAGCCCTGGAATCAAACGCCAGCAGCAGCATTTCAATCACTGGAGGAGAGCCACAGAATCATCACATGGTGTACAGTATCAGCTCTAGTATTTTGCAGCTATGATGTCATTTTACTCATAGAACTAGTTTAACTAGTTTAAACAGAACCAATAACCTTGGACATCAGTGAATTTATTGCAGAATATTTACCCTTTCACCAAAAGCATGTCCTATTCCATGATTGTGACCTATTGTGTATAAATATAATAATAATTTCCCTCGCAGAACCCAACCCATCCTTTGTGGTTATCCACGCGTTACTTTCCTCCCTCTGCAATGGACGAACGGGGTTCACCGCTAGTGAAGGAGGGCAGCGCCCCGCTACCGCCACCAGCGTACCTTGGCAGAGGCTCGCTGGTTGGGGTCTTCCCTGGACTTGAGCGCCCCGACACCCATGCTGGGCAGCTGGGTCTGGAAGACGGACACGCGGCCCCCGGTGGGCGACAGCAGCTTGAAGGCTGCCTGCAGCGCGGGGCCCAGGGCCGACTGGGTCTCCATGGTCTTCTCGAATATGTGGGGCAGGCTCTTGAGCAGGTCCTGCACCAGCTGGAACACACATCGGAAGACGCTTCATTATCATTGAAACGCATCCAATGCAAGCGCGTTTCCAAATGGATGTCAATGTTGACGAAGGAATGTTGCCATGGCTGCCAGCACATCCAATTACAGTAAAACTCCTGTGGATAGGAATGTTTAATGGATCACATTTTAAGTAGTCAAACAGTCTACATATCAGCAGAGACGTTTCTTACCTCTTTGCATTCATTGAGGTTCACTAGAAGGCTGTCTGGTGTTGGTAAAAATATATCTAGTAGAGGAAAGATTTAACACAGGGTTATGTTCCCATGATGCGTTAATATAAGACGCTCAAATAACTATTACGCAACCCTGATTAATGAACTGGGCAAATTAACTAAAAATCATAAATAATATATTACACAAAGATTCAGATTGCTGCATGAAAAAACCTTATTGCAACATCTTGATATTCTGAGGCCAGATGAGCGTCCTGGCACAGGTCAATAGAGCTCAACGCTGGGTGCTTCGCTGGCCTCAGCCTCTCCCTCACCTTCGATGTCCGACACGATGAGCATCTGTGGCTGAGACAGCCCCTCCTGGAGGTTGTAGAAGTGGATGGTGCTGTCGAAGGTGATGAAGCCCACCTTGGTCCGCGTGTCTCCGGGGAGCCTGCAGACCAGGTGGGCAGTGAACACAAAGGAGCTACAGATAGGACCATCTCAACCGGGGGCCGGGGGTCCGTGTATTTTGCTTATTGGATTCAATTTTTAAGTCTTGATTTAAACAAATATCATCCATCACTGCGTTTCAAGTACCCCTTCCGGTGTTGCTGAGTCAGTGTACATTCCATTTCTTTTTAAAGGGCGCGGTAAGTCTCTACAGTGCATTAGGGCGGTACATACGCGCTGATGTTGTCCAACAGCGACTGGCAGACCACGTTGAGGTAGCCAGTCTCCACCGCATTGTGGGACACGTCCAGGACGAAGAGGTAAACGGCAGGCTGTGGGGGCCGCAGCTGAGGGTCACAGGTGGGTCATGAGGACACAGAGCAGGAAGGGCATTCACACTAGAGCACCTTGTACATGGACAACCCCCAGGCCATTACTATCTTTAGAAACATAGAAAGCAGTCATCTATAAACCCTGTTGTACCTGCATTCAATTGAAAATGGTACGAGAGAAAAGGTAAATGATGATCAACATGATTTTTGTAAATGTAAGTTAATGCCAATTCGGAATTATTTTGATGCCAAGAAAACATTCATTCATACACAAAATATTTGTATTTATGCACACCTAGCCCAACCCAAAAGGCACACATTTTACGTCATCCTGATTTGAAGAACTTTTTTCGATATATTATTTGATAAGTAATCAAATACAAATTGTATACATTTTTAAATCACTGAAAAATCGCAGTAGTTGAAGTTTAAAGTCTCTTTATACATTAGAGACACTGAATAATCTTTTAAACTCCAAGATGGGACTTCATTCATACTGAGATAATGAAAGCAGATGGGCGTACCATGTATTCAGAGGGCGCTATGAACTCGATGGTGGCGTTCTGGACTTCGGGTCGTTTCTGTGGCTCGCCGTAGGACCTGCTGATGGGGTTGTACATGAACTCCTCGGGCACTGGAGACCAGAGAGACAAGGTGTTAAGAGTTAGCATGCACTGCTCGCCCATCACACAACTACCACACTACACATTCTGAGACTGGGCCCTAGACTGAGGCCCATCATGACACCCTGACAGAAGAGACTCATGGCTGATCATGTCCTGCAAGGACTGAGTCGTGATGGCTGAAACCACATTGAGGGATCCACTTCATAGATTAGAGGAAGGAAGTATATCCAGATTCAAAAGATTACAGCAGCAGTTTCTTTTTGGTAAATACACACAAAAAAACAGCTACACATGACACTTGCTAACATTGGATTAGGTAACAAATTATGTGAAACATAATAATCTATTTTGACTGACAGTTAAAAATATAATTCAAGTTGATCTATTAATATGCAAAACAAAGAGAATTAGATGAAATTATTAACAACGATTTAGATATTTTGGAAATTGGCTTAAAACTACAAAGACAAAATGCTTTGTTAGAAATAATGTTGGAACTATCAGCATAAAGTCAAAAGCACACAGCCGTGTTGGACAGAAGCAAAATAAACAAACGTTTCCACGTCCAAAATAGAGTTCAGTCACAAAAAGCCACAGGCACAGTTCATTGGCCCTCCGTGTATTTAACCGTTAAAACAATGTTATTCTAGTTCTTTGTGTCACACTACAAATATAAGGCTTAATTCCCACTCAGTATACTTTGGGCTTCAGTTCAAAATTGTGTGCGACAATAAGCCTATTGATTGGTCATATCTTTCCACGAGAAACAGGTAAAGGGGACAAATCATTTGAGTAGAAGAGCTTTCAACTCCTTCTGGCCATTTGTTTTGCATTATAAGCGAGCCCTCCTCACCATCGTTGACCCGGTAGCAGAGGTTGCACTTCCATCTCCTCTGGTCCAGGAAGGAGACGAAGGGGTTGATGTAGGTCCTGCAGGAGCGACAGCGCACGATGGTGCTGGACGTCACCACGGGGAGTTGCTTCACGGGAGAGACGGAGAACAGTTATAAATCAACCCCTGGATTTGTATTTATTTATACAACGGGACAATGGACAGTGGTTGACTGTCCCAGAGTTAGCTAGATAGATCCATCAGCTAGAAGGCAAATGGCACAGAACATGCCTCTTCCCACAAGCCATCATTTAATGAAGAGGATTAGGAAACATTAGTGGATTTCTATAAAATTCCTTGACAACAAGGAAATAGTTGAATTCTACATTTAGCCATTTTACTAGTTAGGGGAAGAGCTTGAGTGAGCATGAAGTGTTTTAAGAATCCCTTCGTAAAACACCTGACAGCCTGACATTAGACATTGATCATTTCTTAAATCTTGGTTTATAATAACTTTGTGTTCATATGAAACGACAGTACCAGAATGTCTCCTACATTAAATTAAGACTGATAGATGGGATTTTATTTCAACCTCTATGAATTTGTGGGCAAATCTGTGTGGTCAGCCACCATCTACCGGGACCCTGTGGATAAGAAACGTTGCAGGCTATTGGGATTAGAAAGAACCAGAGACCAGAGTTACCGAGAGGTCTTTGAATGGGTGGAGAAGCAGACCAAGGGGCAGCTTGGCTTTGTTCAAGAGGCTCTGGGTCTGAGGGATGCTGGACAAAGTGCAACGGAAAACTCTGTAGGAATGGAGGGGAGGAAGGAGAGGGAGATGGGGACGAGAGGTCGTTAACTCACTGGTTTGCTTTCATTCAAATATCTGCAATAATATATACTCTCATTGGCATGTCTCTAGGCTATCCTGACCACTAAACACATCGCAACTAAACACATAGTATGTGTAGTAGTTTATGAAGTCGAATCGTATAGGGGTAAATTAGGATTTAAAAAAAGAATGAATGAAATCATGAATACAACTTGTGCTCTCACTGAAGCTTAATAATGTAAGAGTTGGGGTGCTGTGATGCATGGTACAGAGGATGAGCATGGTGCCGGTCTTACTCTGGGTTACAGTTGACCTTCTGCAGGTCTTGGGGCAGGGGCGGCGTGGGAGCAGGGATGGGCCCGGCGGGCAGCAGGTTCCTCTCCTGCAGCAGGTTCACCACCCTCAGAGCCTCGGGGGTGCTGGCCTGGAGGCTCAGAGAGGCCAGGGAGGAGCTCATCTGGGCAGGCCAGATAAAATAGTATTCATTTTTTCATAGATCCATCACAGATGCGTGATGCAACACTTCTCAATGGTGGTGAATATGGAGGGGTGTTTTCTTTCTGTTTCAAAAGCTTGCTCCACTCTGCCCTTTGCAACTCTCCAGTCTGAGCTCCACCAGCTTTAACACGGTCGAGGATGGAGCAACCTCACCACAGCGTTACGTAAAAGAGCAAAGATTGAAATATTGAGCATTGGTTCAGTGAGCGTTGGTTTAAATGAGGAAGTCCTCAGACAGACCATAACTGTAAAGACTCCAAGTACAAGTCCAACATGACAATGCAGACTGCACTTGTGAAACTTTTGTGAAACCTCAAAATCATTTAAAAACTAGCAAATCAAAGACTAGTAAGGCTCATCTCTGAACATACAGAAAAGCATTCGGGTCACTGCAACAACAACCAGCACCACATGCTGACAGGAAGCTGCGGTCACCTGCGGGTAGAGCTGGGGCTGTGGGGGGTATTGCGACGGGGCAGTCTGCATGGGAGGGTGCATGGGGGGTGCAGCGCCCTGGGACGTCGGTGTGTTCTGGTACCCTGGAGGGAGGGACGGGTAGTGGCCCAGGTGTCTGCCGGGCGGTCCGGCCTGGGGGGCGCCAGCTGGAACAGGGAGGGAGAAGAGAGACCCACGCTTCGTCAATTCAGCGGAGCACCGCCATTTCTGGGTTGTGTTTCTGAAAGACTTTTTTCTTTATCTACTTGTTCATTTACATGTTTCCATTTCATGTAATAATACTCCTTAACTCACTAACTAAAAAACAACGCTCAGAAAGGAGCCACCCATGAGGAAAATATGAAAAATGGTGACCCGTTAACCCGGCCTTTTGCTTTTTGCTTATGCTTTTCACCAATAATATAAAAAAAATAAAATGATATATATATATACATATATACATAAATAAAAAAGAAAGGATCTTATTCAATTTAAAAGCGTTTTATTTCATAAAACGTATTGCCATATGCATGTCTGTTAATGTACAGACATGCAACGTTAGTAGGACAACAGGGGACAACATTAATATGGAGAAATGGAGATGTGTACTGCCACTAGTTCATGTAACCTGACACAACCCCATATTTTAATTCAGACAAACAAATAACCAACATGGTATAGACAGAAGAACAATGCTTGTTTCTGTGGGCAGTACACTGCCAACCAAAGCCTTGTATCATACCCGGCGGCGACACTTACCCATTTTGTTTTCCAGGTGATTAACGCCGTATGGAGCTTGGTGGCCATTGCCGGCTGCAGGGCCTGCACCAATGACACAACAACACACTGAAATAAAGCAGGTCTGACACACAGTCGCTTCCACAGCAGCTAGCCACACCACACCAGAGGGGAATGATGTCAGGAACAAGGGAAGGAGACTGAGGTATACATTCGGAAAGCACATCAGATGACGTTAGAAATGAATGACACCAGATTCTGACACTGAAGTTGATGGATGGGTTTGTCTTTGGACCGGTTCCTTGGATGTGCGTGTTGTAATCACATAGTATGTGGCGGGCCAATCGCGGTTTCCAAAGCACAGGCTCTGAACCCCTTTACGTTTTGAGTTGTACACTAGGGTTATCCAATATAGATAATTTGTTCATCCATACAAATCAATGTTTAAATGGCTAGCATGTTGGTAGGCCAGCTATGCTCAAACCTTTTTGACCTTGCAGCTAGCAATGCACTGATCAGGTTTTCTAAGCCGAAAATGATCTCGGATTTAAAAAAAAAAAGTCCCGTTTTTTTTTTCCCATATTCCTATATAACTGACCCATAGACCCTATATTAAACCTATTACCATATTATGGAAGATAATCAAGATCATTTTATAATAATGGGATACATCATTTGGTATTTTTATAATTAATTAGCGGTCGCTTTTCATATCAATTTGATTTGCATTCTAGGAACAAAAATAGCCCATTAAGAGATATATTAACTGTTTAATAAAGAAACTTGAACCAAACATTTTGTAGCAAAAATGTTTACTTTTGGTTTCCTTAGTTCACGTTTGAAATGGTAGATTTTGGCGTTTTTTCCCCATTCACTTTCCATATTAAATAGTATTATAACAATGTGTTTAAATAAAGATAATAAAAAAAATTTACTATAAAAAAGTTAACAACAGCGATATGTGCCCTATTTTTGGCATTGGTTTGTTGTTGATACCTCAAAAAATTTAGGAGGATATAATTAGGCAAATGATTCTATAATAGTCAGAGGTAGTCAATAGTCAATAATAATACACAGAACAACCTTAGTGTGGCTTGCTTTCCAACCACATTAATAATAAAGCCTAAGAATAGCAATAGGTGAGCGATGCCTGAAGCACTCACCTCATAACCAGTATGCAAAGGGAGTGTTTGCACCGATGAATATATCCTGCATATTCCAGAACTTAGAATGGAACAGTATTGAGGCAACACACCGACTCTGTGAAAACCCTGCCTATGGAAGGAGCGCTGTCCAAGGGTTCACTCACTAGCCCGGTTACAGCAGACAGCACCGTTAGAAAGTTTAGGTTTCAAGAAGGCCTCGTTTTGCTTCACGTTAAGGAGTACAGCGGCTAAAATCGTTTAGCTGCCTAATTTTTGGGCTTATGCCGTTTAGAGAAATATTTGGGAAATCGGACTTGCTCCTCTTCCATTAAAGCAGTGGAGTAGCCAGTGAGTTTCACATAGTGCAGAAGGACTCGGTGGAGAGAAGCCTTGTCGTATAGATAATTCCATAGTTTCAACTAAGTGTGTGGCATACCCTATAACCAGCCAATACAAGTGGGGACTGTACAGATGGATGGAGATATCTGACTCAATACCTTATTTCTAATAATATGATGTCATGTACACTTTAATTAAGCTGTGGTACTCTGCCCATGAACAACGACAAGACAACAAACAAACTGTACCTTTGGAAAGAGTAACACAGAATGATAGTGAAAATATGCATTCCGAGATACATGGAAGGGTAGCATGCAAAGGTGAGGGTTGGAAGCACCAGGACTACTACGAATGCTACTGAGTGACGGCCAGACAGACTAGGAGACGGACTACACCAGACCTGGACACTCAATGTCCCCCTGCTCGCTGTGGGGCTCAGTGCTCGCTGCACTCCCCTCGCACTGAGCTGGCATGGAAAGGAAGGAGAGGAGGCAGGAGTCAGAACCAGAGACGGGAGGCAGGTGAGGCGACATTCTACACTTCGCCCCCAACTGACCCCATTGCATTGTGGGTGAAATCTAGGCCATGCGACAGAGTGCCAGTAGAAATACATGTGTGCAGTCTGCACTCACACTTTCCCAATAAAAATGGTAAAATAAAAGAATATAAAATTTGTGTAATGTGACAATATTTCAGTTTTAGCATTACATAATTCAGAGCAATTACGACAAACGCAAGAAAAAAAGTTTTTTCTGTAAACTAAACAACAATCAATAAAGACCTCAACATTGGATCACTTTCCTGTAATGAATACAGATTGAAAACATTGACATGATTTTAACACTATAACACGCATTGGCTGCGGGGTACAAACTTACCCTCGGCCTTGGGGGGTGGAGGGGTAGCATTGCCCATAGGTGGGGGTC